>PNEQ01006018.1:0-19927 GCA_003012365.1 Medauroidea extradentata
AATGTAAGTTAATTAATTAATTTTTGTGTTGGGGATCCCCTTGTTTAACTTAATTATGATATTATTAAGCCATACGTGCTTTTCTTGATTTGTTAATGTACCGTATTGGTTAATTTACATACACCAAATACTCATTGTGCAAAGCATTTATTGTTATCAAATCTACTGATCAAGGTATTAAAAAAATTTTTTTTTTTTTAATTATCACAATTTTATTTACTAGACCTAACTCATTTCATAAAGTTTAATATACAGAGGCTCTCGTGCTCCAAATTTAAAATTAAATTAATTTTTTGTATGGTATATTAAATTAATTATCTTTAATGTGAAGTGTTCGGGAAAGGAGGCTCGGACCTTTCTCTGATCTATAATAAGGAGCACCGATCAACAACTTGTGTCCACGTTAGTACTGTTTTCCCCTTTCTTTGCTTGGCTGGCCTAGGAGCTGTCTTGATAGGTTTCCTGGACCTCCTAGGTTGGTTGGTAAAGTTTGGGGAAGTTCCACCAGCCAGCACAACTGTAATGCCTTAACAATTAACAAAACTCATGCAAGTTCTGAGAACTAACGTATAATTTTTCTTGACATAAGTGTACAGGACTTTTGCGTTGCAGTTAATTGCTCCAGAGGAACAGTATCTAAAGGTAACTCATTCATTCACCGAACACGAGGCGCACGCAGTGATTGTACGGTTCCAGCCTCCTGCGAAATGTCTTGGGAGGATCATGCGTGGTGCGTGTCGCTGCTGACCTTGGCAGTACGACATTCCTTTGTGCGTCGTGCGCGATCAGTCGCCGCCAATTCCCAGGAAACACCCGCCCATAAATCCGCGGGCCCGCTGCCAACCTAGCGCCACCATATTTCAGTGAGTACGCCGGAAATTATTTTCGTATTGATCGAAAACAGCTCAGCACAAGTGGATTTATTAAGAATAGCAATCAAAGTACGTTACACGCGGTTTATCCTCATTCCAGGTCTTCCGTTTATGTCTAAAGTTTATTTTTACTCTTTCGAAAATGGGTGCTTTGCTGTTCTTTTTTAGACATGAAACTTTAGCACAGAGTACTCTATAAGGTACAGGTGTGTACAATACATCTTTATATTTAATATTACGTCAATAAATTGCAAGTTCACCACTGATTGTCTCATAGAGACGAGTTGTTGACGAGGAGACTACACGTCAGTTCAGCGACTTGCACTTAGAGGCTAGTCGGAGGCGTGATGAGCATTTTGTGTCGACCTTACCGCCTCCGCACATCTAGCCCTCGAACGCGCAAAATACGTTCACCTAAGCGGCCACCTTAAGATTCCTATATCCACGTTTGATGCGCGGAGACAGGGGTTCAGTAAGGTTCATTTTGCCTCTATCGACGATAAACATTTTATTCTATTAGCTGCGCACCAAACTGGCGCGAAGTTGTTGTTGTTGATTTTTTAAATTTATTCCTTTCCTACAATGTTACTGTGGAAATTTCTTGTAAAGATAAACGCATGCCTTTACTGTTACCGTTGTGTTTTATGAATTCGTGCAGTATTTTTGAAGTTACAGGAAGTCTAAAAAAATTAATAAAAGCTGTTTTTAGCCATTTGGAGGAGCCCCAAAATTATGTTCCTAATAAGCATGCTGACTTTTGAAGTCACATAAATATTTTTAACTGTGTTTTTTTTTTTCATAGATAAACATTTTTGGATTAAGTTTAGCGTATAAAATAAGAAAAGGGGCACGATAAACACCGTTCCTGCGTCAGGTACACAAGCCTACCAACCTTAGAGTCCTGGCGTATGTAAGATAATAGGCTTTGTAATCCTTCGGTGCAAGTAGATTCCTATGGGCGCCAAGTCAGAAGTCTGCACTCAGATGTGATGCCCTGACCCTAGGGCAACCTCCTAATACGATGATTATTTAGTGTTCATTTACGTACCAAGCTTGTTTTGAATTCCGTTCCGTGTGAATGTATACAGCGTAACAGTAACTGTTAAGTGTGTCCAAGCGGGGAAAAATTGTAATTTTTATTTGTACGAATTAGTGTTAGTTTCGTAGACGTTAATTGGAGTACATTTTCCTCTTAAAAACGAGCTCAACCAGTTTCTTCATAATGGCACTTCAAAGTAAAATTTTGTACGTTTTTAGTTCTTATATATCGCAAGAACCGATGGACATAAATACATTTTAAAAATTCACGCTGAAACTGTATGTCAGGGGTACTGCTTGACATATTTTTTTTAATCTATTGCAAAAATTGTTTGTATTTTTAAAAAATTTCAAAAGATTTGAATTAATTTGCCTCTTTTATTGATTTTTTTTAAATTAAAAAATATTGAGTAAATGGATTTTAAATCATGTCAAGCAGTAGCCTGTGAGATGTAGTTTTAGTGTGACTTTTTTAATTACGTTCATTGGTTTTTGTGACTTATAAGAATTGAAAACGAGCAAATTTTTACTTCAAAAAAATGCCGTTATGGGAAAACTGGTTGAGCTGTATTTTTTTCGGTAAGAGGGAAATGTACTCCCAAGTAACATCTACAAAACTAACACTATTTCATACAAATATCAGTCGGACGTCCTTAAACACTACCATGATACTGTAGGACCAATGTTTTCATGCAGGCGTATAGACTTCCAGGCCGTTGCTAACTGCTATCACTCGTTCAAATAAGCTATACGAAGAAACCATCCCAATAGTCACATGGAGTGATTTCGAAAACATCAGAAACTCGAGAACAGGATGGTCGGGCCAAGAATCTAAGCTCGGTCCTCTAGCCTGCAACTTCATCGGGTAGTTTTCTTGTGTGAATCATAGAGTGAAGAGCGAGGCGTAGGCTGTACCGAGGTCAACGAGCTGGGGGTAATCACATGGCTCCGCGGTTCACAAGTGCACTGGAGGCTGAATCCGACCTGAGCTCCTGGAACAAAGATTAACGATTGTGACTGGTGGGGTAGGGCTTCCGAGGAAAAACGAATGGCCGGTCGTGCCAACTGCTGCACGAAAGTTGACTATGGGAAGGTGGGGAAGTGGAGATGGTCACGGACCCATTCATGGTCCACTGAACCAGATCCGGGCTGAAACAATTTGTTTACGGGGTGGTGGAATAGAGTTAAAAGGGGAGGGGAGGGCGAGGAGTGGCCGTCGTCGACTGAGCGCGCACAATGGACGGACCACCTGGGACGACTTCCACGTCACGACTGCGCCACGCCGAGCGAGACGGCATAAATTAACACTACTCACTCGTCCGCAGTAATTTAAAGGTAGGGCCTACAAGGTCGCACTCAGTTTCAAGTATACGTAGTTATGCCTATGGCAATACATGGAAGATAAGTGAAGCCGCCGTTTAGTGCAAAGGTGTGCAAGATCAATGTTGACGGTCTATTATGTGTTACCAAATTAAACGGCGCCATATTGCAACCCATAACATGCGATGTCCTATGCCAAAATTTTTATATTTGTTGGGGAAAATATCGTTACCCGCTTCCCTCTGCTAAAGTACACAATTCCCAATTTTCGCCTGCAATATGTCAGCATTCAATTTGGTCATGTAACAAAGACTAGCGTAACAGTCTAGTTCTTATATAACGTTTTTGCTTTTGTGACGGGAGCGCGTCGTTTGCCCTAAAGTCGTTTGCCCTACAGGTGTTTGCCCTAGTCATTTGCCCTAAAATAGTTTGCCCTAAAGTCGTTTGCCCTAAAATCGTTTTTCCTAAAGTCGTTTGCCCTACATTCTAGGGCAAACGACGTGTACCCTTTGTGACTAAGGTTGAAAAAAAAATTGTTCTCATATGACTCGGATGGCGCCACTGGTACGGTAGTGTTGTATTAACATTGTGGTAAAAGGAACTACATGTAGCAAGTTCGCTGCTGTGGACACTAGTAGTATGACGGTATGTTGCCATGTTGAAGGTGCTGCCCAGTCCGTCGAGTGGTTTGTTTGTTTCTTTGTTTTACTGTAACCGTATCATCTTTTTTTTTTTCGTACGTGACGGTGCTAAAATATTGGACAAGTCATATAAATTGCATAATTTAAACTTATACGTTAATGTACAATGATAATGATATAATGAAGTTTTTATGAAAATAAAATTCTTGAATGTACCTAAATTTCTGGCTATCTTTGAGTACCTGTATTTTTAACTTAAATTTTACGTGAAATAACAATGGGGTCAGTCTGTAACTTAATGCATTTACTTTCACTCAAATTTATTTAATTCGTTTAGTTTGAATAGTTTTAAGTTTGGGTAAGTAGCGTAAATAGTCAAATAACTAATTTGACATGCGCTTGTACGAAAAATATGAAACTTATAACTATTTTATTTGAGGGATATTACTGTTAATGTAATGTTTAATAGTAGGGCAGTGTTTGGCACAATTATAAAATTACACATTTTTCGGTGTAAAGCGCTATTAAAATTGTTTCCCGTTTAATAGGAAATATTATTACTTGTCAGGCCGAAGGTTTCTAATGTTGCCCCAATTGAAACGATAAATCAACTTCATTAGCAATTTATCACGTAACAAAAATCAAAATTCGATATCAATCAATTCAAAAAGGTAATATATCAACCTACTCATAGAAACAATACACTGTTACTAATACTACTTATTGCAGCTATTAATACTGCTACCATAACTTTTAATCGTACTAACTCGCTTTTACTTTCTTGCAGCCAGGGATATTTCATGGAAATGTTGATTCGATTTTCTGACCAAAAGGCATAAAACGCGATGGAAAGGCTCTCATACACTATATATATATATATATATATATATATATATATATATATATATATATATATATATATATATATATAGTCTCGTTCCATAATTTATGCATCAAACGTATCTAAATTTATTATGTATATAATTTAAAGTTTAGCCAAACTGTTTAATCTGTTTCGATTAACGCCCTTCTTTCCAGAAAACATTTGGTGTCCTAAAAATATCTTGCTTTATTTCCACGAGGAATGTTATCAGTTAAATGTGTTGATGTATCAGTCAACATACGTAAATTTTAATTATTTATACCACATGTTTATTCAGATTTATCGGATATTCTCCTGGCTCGCTATGACCGTAAATTAAAATCATAGGAAATATCATAGTTATAATCAAATAATACCATCCGCACACAGAAGTGTCAGGCATAAATAAACATAATTTATGTTACATAATTCTTTAATAATAACAAAGTAACAGTTTTATTACTCCGTCCAACATTTGTATCAATCCCATACACAAATCAAACCATGCGGTGTATAGTACTCTATTTTGCACTCCGGCAGTAGCCACGATTTCGCTCACTGTCGAACCCAATCTTCTTTGAAAGCCTAGATCCTTCGCCGCTGTCTTCTTCCAGTCGCAGGCTCCGTTACCCTAACATCACTGCCGGCTCATGTGACTGGCCGTGATATGTGCAACCGGTGCGACCTCCCGCTTAGATGATTATTCGCGCTCTGAGGATGATATTCATGAACATCTCGCAAACTAGCTGTGGGTAAGAGATGGATTAGAGTCCGCGCTCTCGTAAACAACTCTCAGGATACTTTGGGCACTTATGGATGAACTTTGCTTGTCTCGCTAATATGCAACGTTTGCGAGTCCGACGAGGCCTATAAAATGACGGATATTCAATGTAAATATTTCACCAGGAGTGCTATCTGTGTTGAAATTTTCGTACGAAACATCGGAAAGAAAATATTAAGATGTAATTGAAAGAAACTATTTTAAAAACTATAAATTATGTTACTATATTTTAAACTGTTGTATTTTCAAGGTCAAGAGTAAGGTTATGGATCGACTTATCAGCCTTAATGTCTGCCTTTACTAGTAGTTTATAGTTGCAAGTCAGATAGTATAGGTCCAGACCTCTCGCTTCTTTGAGAGAACTTGTACAATACACAAATTGTTTAAGGATATCGTTTCCTGCCAAAGTGTAGAATGTGGCGCCCCTCTTCTTCGCAAACATGGCCATGTTGTCATCAGTGGGTGATTTGATTAAGTTCTCCATGCTTAAAGAAACGTATACAGAGTCAATGAGAACGGAGCGACTAGGCACTCCATGTTCGTCAGGAACTGTGAGAGAATGGAATGAGCTATAGGGAAATTGTGTGTGATTGCGGATATTTTTGAGGTGCTTAGGAGAAAGAGATACATAAAGGAGGAAACCTTGCCACGGGGCTTTAGCTCGAATGCAGGTGGAAGAAGTACTAAGAGTAATTATTTTTTTATCATGACTTGTAAACAGCTTTGTAAAATGTGTAAGTTAAAAAACAACTATGATGTTACTAAACTACTTCGCGCAGTGTTGGTATAGCTTAATGTGCTCTAGAAAACGCAGCAAGTGCTAGTAGTACACATCCAAGAGTTACAATTACATACACTTTGATAAACAATGATTAAAATGGCGCGGTGGGTGTGGCAGTAGAGCTCTCCATAACGCCTCCAGTGTCCTCCAGCGCCAGGACTCCCGCGCGAGTCACTGATGTCTCTCGAGACAGGGCGCGAAAATTAAGGCTGTTCAAATGCAGAAAAATCATAATTTTATATTTGTATGCCAAGACATTTCTTGGATGTACATTATCTTTAAAAAAAAAAAAAAAAAAAAATAGGTCAGCCAGTTTTCCCATATTGGTATTTCAGACTTAAAATTTGCATGTTTTAACTTCATGCAATCCCCGAAAACCAATAAACGTAATGAAACGAAATAATTTACAGTGAAAATAAACTACATATCATGGACTACAGCTTTACGTACATAAATACCCATTACAAAAAATTGTGATAAAAATTTAATGTGTAATTCCTTACTCTTTGTTCGCAACTTTTTTGAAATGGAAAATTATCTTGTAGTTTTTTTATATGCTTAGCCCTTAACCCTTAACATGTACTATCACTGTGAATTATTTCCTGTCAATATGTTAATTGGTTTCGTGGGGTGTTTGAACTATAAGTGTGCAATTGTTGACTCTGAAATGCAATTATGGGGAAAATGGCCGATTATTTATTTTGTAAGAGGAAGATGTACTCCCAAGTAGCGTCTATAAAATTATCACTATCTCACACAAATATAAAATTTTTAGTTTGTCCTCTTGAACGCCCTTATAGCGACTCCCTACCTGGGCTTGAAGTGTGTTGCAGCGAGTTGCGGGTATTCTTTTTGTGACGAAACCACTTAACGTGCAAGGAAAAGCACACACACTTCAAACTATGACTCTATAAGTTTGGAAATTTTTTAACCGCTCAATATGCATAGAAACGACTTTTTCACACTGCCGCATCTGTGAAAATACCAACCGTATTCTAATAACTCAAAAATAGAAACTTGCGATTAGCTTTAAAACACACTTTTCACAGATAAAACATTATGGTTACCCCTTAAAGGTCCGTAGATAAGAGAAGATTAGTAGACTATACTGTTAAAAATTCCGTAAATATACGGAAATATTACATAAGCATGTTGTTATTTTACGGAAACGTATTCTGTAATTAAATTTTAAGGACATGCACTTCGTTTATTCAGTTCATGGACGCTTCGCCGTTAGGCGCAAAAATATCGAGGTAAACCGATGTGGCTTCAGTAAAAGTATTAATTCTTTACAATTATTTCGACTGCGGTTTATTCTACGTCATGTTTATGTCTAACTTGCGAGTTTTCAAAGTATTTATTTACGTAGCTGCAGAAGTTAAATATCGAAAAATACGTAACTGATTAAAAAAATTTCGTAATTTTACGAAGATTACTGGATGACTTTTTATCAGCACCTTCTGTACATTTTCTAACAGTGAGGACTAACCTAGTTGAGTGCCTTGCGTATTAAGATAATACTTCATAACATACGCCAGTCATTGGCGCTCTTAACGCTCCATAGATTTTGCACCTCACACACAGATACAAACGCACTCTATCTTGGGAGCCATCTTAAGGACTTCCTGTGATTTATTTATTTTTTTTATTTTTTCTCTTTAGATTCTTTGGCTCTCTGGATTGTGTGGCGCCTTGTCCATCAAGTTGTAAAACAGAGGCATGCTCTTTTATTGTAGGCAATTCTAGTTCTGACGGCCTATTATGTAACTTAAGGTTAGTTTTTAATGACATAAATCCTATTTCTACCTCTTTATAATTCCGAATTTAAAAGTTCTAACATCAACTCGTCTCTCGTAGAAAGATAGTGTGCTGCGCTTACAAGACATGGCAGCACCAAGAGGCAGAAGCACGCGTGTTGTGTTAAATTGGTTGTTTGCGTCGGCAGTCACAGTTCATATACACAGAGCTGTAAGTTACGAAACGTGTTACATTATTTAAAACCAAATAATGTATTTCTGTCTCCTTCCAAGCAATATTTCAATCAGATTGGTTCTCCAAAGACGCTGATCGTAGAACATAACTTAAATATGTCAGCCATTTTCATGGACTTTGTCTCGTAACAACACACTAGAACCCGATCTTTATATACAGAGTGTCACAAGACCATTGAAAGACGGTCACGGTGCCATTTTTAGTTACAGAATACGAATCTTCGTCGTAAAGATAGTTAACCTCTAACTGTATATTTATCGTATAACAAACTGAAAAAGTTACAGAATAGGCTCCCTGGTAGTATTTTAATATAGGAAATGTACCCCTGGTATTACACAGCAATGCGCACGACGATTCCCTCCCACCTCTGTCCAAACCCTTTCTTACTCAATTCGTTAGTCGTCCAGTTGGTTTTCTTGATTGAGCTATTTCCTACATCATAGATCTACTTCATGAGTCTGTTGTCGTTCATTCTCTGTATGTGCCCATAGAATGTTAGTCTGTGTTTTCTGATCATATCTGTGAGTCTGTCTGGTAGTTTATACAGCTCTTTGGTAGGCCTTTGCATCCATATTCCATCTCTGTGCAGTCGTCCAAATATTTTCCTGAGAATTTTGTGCTCTATTTTTTCTGTTTCTGTGATGCCTGACACTCCAATTGTGGTTATTTCTTATGCATATAATGCTTCTGGTAGTACGACTGTTTTGTAGTGTCTGAGTTTGGCTTGCTTCGACACGCTTCTTCTCTTGTTATAGTGTGTCCACGTGAGATTGTATGCGTTCTGTAGTTACTACTATATGTACCTCGGAGGCGTAACACACTATGTCACAAAAATCCTATTTTACAAGAGAACTGTTTGAAGAATGTGATTCACTGGTGAATCTAGCTGTTTAGTGCCCAAAAACAAAGTTATTTAACACAACACTGACTTTGTTTTGTATGACACTGCTAAGTACTTTAAACTGTGGTCATGTTAACGATAAAAAGTGCATTTTGACAAAAAGTGGACACAGTGCCTTATGCCTCCGAGGTACACACATACACACACACACACACACACACATATATATATATATATATATAGAGAGAGAGAGAGAGTCATTCATTGTTTTTTTTCGATATTCTGAACATTTCGCTGTGGTTTTATATATATATATATATATATATATATATATATATATATATATATATATATATATATATATATATATATATATATATATATATATATATATATATATATAGAGAGAGAGAGAGAGAGAGTCATTCATTGTTTTTCTTCGATATTCTGAACATTTCGCTGTGGTTTTGGTCATGTGTACTGTTTGCAAATGTTTTCCCGCTGCTCTTTAGAAGAGTAAACAGGAAGAATAGATCGAGAATCCGCTCTCGTGAGGCTTGAAAACTTTACTCGGGGTCATTGTCTGTTCGCCTCAAGTGAAAATTTTACTCTACCCAGTCCACTCTCGTGATTAATTATAACCGCTATAGATCTGCAGTTCTCGCGTAGAGCACCTAGAGTTTTGTTACAATTACCCTTTAATGCACTAATTGGGCCGGTTGTGATGACGACGCGTTCAATGAATTGGCTGCTGACGAGATATAAAAGGCCTGACGACGACGCCGAGAGTCAGTTCATGCCTCGCCGAGGTCGAGAAGAGGTGGATAGCTGGAATTTGCGAACCGTACTGTCATTGGTAAGATCCCTTCATTATCTTCAACTCTTGTACATCAGCAGTCAAGATTTATTAGAGAACCACTGCATTTTGATACAGCTAAAACTCACTTTTGCACTGAGTCAAATGTGCATACATACAAAGTATTAGATAAATATCCAGATTCAAACAAGTATGGAAGTGGGTATTCTACCCGTTTCTGATTTAAAGCTGATAAAAGTTATATTATTGAACCTGGTGAATGGGAAGATATAAGCACTGGATATTACTGTGTTCCCGCCATGGACGAATATGTTGATCTTCTAATGTGTCCAATCTTACAAGGTTGCAATACACATCTCATGGCACGAGAAAGAATAATACGACCTACAGCATTGGAACGAATTCGAAGTATAGAAGGTACAGAATTGAAACTCACCTTTTTGAATGAAGGGAATCATCCAATCTATATATGTGCAGACGATAATATAATACATGCTTGTTTGCTAGATGCATCTCGTGCAGTTTTTACAACAATTACCAATTTACGAAATTATATAAGTAACATATGTTGTGCTCCTGCTATGTTGTAGACAGGGTGCAACTGCATTTTCATGGCGGAGGTAAATGAAGTTGATCCACCATCTCCTTCGACAGAAGACATCATAATAGATGTTACGCCGTCGGAACATACAGAAGAAGAATCGACATACGTTCCTAAACGCAAGAAACAGCAAACCATCCCTAACACATTAAAAAGAGCTAGATCTTCAGCTCAAACTTCTAATAGTATAAAAGAATACATCAACGCGGCGCGATGGGTGAGACCACGTTTTAAAATGACAGGTTTGGACACTAGCATGTCTACGAATGCTAATGAGTTGACTTCTTTATGACTGAAAGCTCCACTAGTAATGTAGTGTTGTTTTAACAATGTAGTATAATGTCATACTACCAGTTCTCCTAGCGGCTGCGAAACGGACCTGCTACTCGTAGTTTCATCTATGCAATGTTAAAACCACACCAATTTTCCAGTGCCGCCAATCAGTCATGAGAGTCAATTTTTCAACGTCATTGTCCATGGGGTCAATTCTTGAAATTATGTGAAGTAATTCCGTTACGAGATTGCTCAAAATTTCGCAATGGTTTTTACTTTGCGATTCTTGAATGGAAATAATTTCGAAATGAAATTATTCCATCCGGAATTAATTTCACTGGCTGGCAACTTAGTGAGATGGTGAGATCTGAGATTTCACTTTACTAGTCAACAACGAAATATGCATTTGTGAAGCTTTTCAGATTAAATAAAAGATGTGCTCTTTTGTAATCTTCTTCGGTACGAAATCCATTGTCAAAAATATGAAAATCCTTACGAAGTTAAATTATCAACGACTTAAAAATAACCTACTCTATTCTTCTAACCTCACAAACTGTAAGACCTCACAAATGTGTGTGTGTGGAAAATGGTTTTCGTTCGTCACTTATTTCCGGTGGGGTGCATTCCGTGCGTGGAAAAAGTTATTGTTCGTCTCGATAGTAGTCGTTTGCTCTTAGTTCCCTACAGGAAGTTCGGAATTTTCAATAATTTCACCACCACATTTCACATTTCGTAATTAAGTACTCAAGAATAGCATTCTTTGGGTATAAAGTTTTCATTACGGAATCAGGACTGTGAGATTCGGAATTGCAGTAGTGAGATTCGGAATGTGAAAATAATCTCGCAACAACTCAAGAATCGGGTCCCAGACCTGTTCCTCTATGGCTGTGGGCGTGGCCACGGAGCTCGCCATAGCGCCTCCAGTGTCCTCCTTGGCGGCGGGTTCTGCGCGGGTTGCCGATGCGGACAGAGACTAAATGGCTCACTTCTGACTTAGGAGAGGAAGAGGGTTTCTTTTCATCCACCCTGGAAGGGCAGTAAATCATACCTCCCTCCTGGGGTTACACAAAAGAAGATGCCCACCTCCCCAACCCCCTACATAGATTGGTTGTTCGGCCAGGAGGTAGTGAATGGCGGATCTCTCCCAGGACCCGCGGGTCCTCGTAAACTGTGCGGAGCTTGGTCCGTAAGACGCGCGACCCGTAATTATGACGTTCACGGCTCCGATAAGAACCGGTCCTCCACTCCATTCCCCGCTCCGGGCAGACTTCTCAAAAAGGCGCACTGCCAGCAGTGCCTAGGTGGAAGTATTTTGTGCGTTCAAGTCGAATACGTGAGGAGAGCTGGGGGCGACCAGTACGCGCATTATGCCTCACCCTAGCGTGCAGTCGTCTTGCCTATAACTCGTCTCTATGAAACATTCTACGGTGACCCTATCATTTTATGATATAATATTTGAGATAAATGCGTGTTCTACTTGCCAATGCCTTGATAAACATCCTGAGCCAAGTTTATCAAGCCTTAAAAGGACCGCTAAACACCCATTTCCGTAATTTACTATCACGAGAAATCAAGCTTCACAGATGAGATGCTCTCCCTTCCTTGGGGGTACACTCAAGTGCCTCACTCTCTGTATTGACACCTCCCCCAAAATTTAACAAAAATATGACTAGCGGGACGAACAACCTGAAAAGGGCCATCTGAACGGAGTATTGATTCACGATTTAAATATATTACGGCAATACTGTAAATGCATTTAATATTTCAAATACTATAACAAATCAACAGTTTACTACTGTCATACGTCTGTAGAAAATTATAAACTACAATCTAAATATTTATTTCGAAGAAAACAATGTACCGGTACCGGATTTATAATCAAAGTTACACCATTCATTATTAATCCTTGGCAAACCTCTTATTTTCAAATTTTCAGTTTTGCAAAAAGTTACCAACTGGCGCAGACTAGGCGCATACTATTTTCGCGAAGCAATGATGTGAGACAAAGTTCACTTCTGGTAGACGTAAAAAGTAACAGTCGTTTCTCTTCCTACCTTGTATGCTGGTTTTGCTCACGTACTGTGGTAGAGGCCAACCTCTCAGAAGCCTGCTGTTTGACCTGAGGAAGTCTTCCCTTCATGTCGCTCGTTGACCGTTGTTAAGTGGACGCCTTGTGTGGTAGTCTCGTAGTCCCTCGAAGTTACGCGACGTTCATGCAAATATACCATATCATTTGCATGTCAATTCCGGTTACTGCAATTTCACCGGCATACCAACGCACTCGTTCATTATTGGGGTAACATCTAAAAACTATATCGCCTTCACTACCATCATTTTGTGAGACGTATTAACCACTCCCCCATTCGCTCTCGAGGCAGTACGTCGCGCACCACGGACTCTGCGAAACACGTGCATACGTCCCGGTCGGCTTCTGTTTCAAGACTCTGTTATTTTTCGTATGTTCCTGCCTTCGCAATCAGTTGTTGCCTCGCTATGACGTCACACAACGCTCGCAGCGCACCTCTTTTCTTTTGTCAAGTCTAATTCACTTGAGGTTTGCCAAATATACCATTTAGAGGTTTGCCGGAATAATTATACGCTACATAATTATAAATAACACTATTATATAATACTACACATTAAAATTACTTCCATAAAACTAGCATATATAAATATTTAAAACTTGCTACGTACCCTAGTAACATTAGTAATACCAACTTACGGCAAAATTTACAACCTTACAAAAATTACAGTTTGTCTCACAGATTAAGGATGTCGCCTTGGTAAACATATTTTGCGCGTACAAGGCCTACAAGTGCGGAAATGGTGAGGACGATACGCGACGACTAATGATGTTACTTCAAGTATATACATACGTAATTTTGCTGTATCTAGTATATGCGAGGTACACTGCAGTTTTCAAAATCCTTGAACACTCATGTTTTACTATCTTAAATTTACTAACCTCTACACATTACACACGATACTGTCTTGAAAAGAAGTGTTAATATTACATTACAAAGGGTGAAGTAAGTCTTTGACAAGAGCGTGAACAGCAAGCTGCTTGTGGGCCAGCATTCGCTCATGAATCATAACATCTGTGTGAGCTATTTAGTGGCTCCTACATATAACTCTTGAAGGTTATGACTTTTGGATTAGTCTTGTGAATAACACTCAACTCTGCAAGAACACAAGAGCTACCTCTTTAAAATTAAGTGTTTCAACCCATCGCAATCCTTATGGGAAAACATGCCTTTATGAATGGAAAATTTGTGTAATGAACACTTCTCGGGAATGTACCCTGTCTCTTAATTCTAAAATTACTGAACAAACTAGGCCTAGCTATAACTACACACAACTCTTATAGACACAACACATTAATAGAATTTGCATTGACAATGGTGCTGATCATATACTAAATTAAAAAAATGTATGTTTTATGTTAAATTTTTTAGGAATATTTATTTGAACATGGCTTTGCAGGGCCATTACGTGAGTAAACTCTCTTTTTGTGTCTTCATAACTGCATTTCATTGGAACAGTGCTCAACCTCTAGTAATACTCCCGAATTGCCACTGCACTTCTCCTTGCTCTGAAAGGAAATAATTATGTCACAAGTTTATTTCTCAGAACCACTGCTGACCTTGCAGGATTATTAGATACAAGTCGCCCAACACTTTGGTGGGGTAAGCTTCCTACAAGCTGCCTCCATTCTCCAGGTACAACCACCCCAGTATTTTCCTGGTCAACAAAATGCTCATGGCAGTATGCTGAGGCTACAAACTTCTTCGTAGCCATTATGTAGTTGTGCAATGCCACAGTACCTAATACAAGCTTTTCTACTGATTTAGGTCTGCCTCAGATTCTGCCCTGAAAAATTCGCCAATGTGCTGCGAGGATGCCAAAAGAATGTTCAATGACGCGACGAGCACGAGACAAGCGATAATTGACTGTTCTTTTTGTATCGTCAAGGTAGTGTCCTGGAATGGGCGCATTAATTGTTCCTTTAACGGGAATGTTCATCCCTGACGAACCAGAATAGAACCTCCTCATTTGTGCCTGGTAGAGGTGCAACATGCAAACAAATTCGGTCATGCATCAATGCTTTCCCGAAAGATGATTCTGCAAAGATTCCTCCATTTCTTCTTGAACCTACAACTACGTAATAGCATTTACAAAATCTTATTCAGCATTAATATTATCAACGCATAAGGGCTTGACAATATAAAGTAAAACATATTTCGAATATGTTCATTTGATTGCTGATGACTGTGTTTTGTGTGCAGAGGTGGGGGGAAGGAACAAGTTTCAGAATGACATTGATGGTATATGGTTGTGGACTAAAAAGAACAAAATGAAAATTGACCAGAGAAAGACAATGACTGCTATATTTACGATGAAGAAGGTTAGGAGTACAGGCATTATACAGACTGGGAGTGCAAGACCACCAAGCAATCATCAACTGATAGTTCGTAATAGAAAAATAACCACGTAAACCTAAGGCGATCAAGCTATCATCATTAAATTTTTGTAATTTACAGTAGGCCTAACTTATGCATAATCGCTACAGTCTATTGTTAAACCAAGCTAGGAATGTTGGCAAATGTTGAGCTATTCACAGTTATACTGAACGGTACACACAGTATGGGCCTAATAATATTTTTTTTTTAAATTTAAATATGTTTTGTGTGAGCTGACTATGATATGTAGTTAAGTGCAAAATCAAAAAATTCTTACTCTTATTTTGGTTGCAATTTATTATAACTTTGCGTTATAGGAATCAATATTTTATTGAAAAAGTGTTCTTGACAAATACACTGGTGTAATGAATAAAAAATTAGGCCTGTGAGAATATTGACGGAAATACAATGTCAATTAGAAAAAGTACAGATTCTGCACTTTTGTATTCTTCACATTTACACATATTATTAGTGACAAAATTGTAGTACATACCTAATGAACCAACATCTACCCATCGGAATTTGTAATGAGCATCCCAAGATACCATTAAAACAATGCTATTATAGCCTTTGTAATTCAATTATTCACTCTTACTTCCTGTAGGAGCATTTTTTGCTACATGCTTGCCGTCAATGGCACCCACACAATTTGGGAAGTTCTATATCTTCCAGAAATCTGATGCGATGACCTCCCATTCAGGCATCGTCTCTGGTACACACACAAATTTTCTTCCAACTGTTTTCCATAAAGCATCACATGTCTCTAGTACCACTTTCTGGGCTGTACATCTACCCGCACGAAAACTCCAGGCCAGGAACTACATAGAACCCCCATGAGCAAGATATCTGTAAGAAGTTACTGCCCCTGGACTTATAGGCTATTTTTCATGAGACTGCAATACCAGTAAGTGACACACTACATGATGCAAGGCCCTGGACATGTGTCTGTTACAAACTTACTTAATTTTTGTGTCTACTTGAATACAATTTTATCACATTGACTGCATTTTTCCTATTCTACACTATTGCAGTCAGTGGCACAGACAGAGGTGATGGAGGAAAAGGCCCAAATGCCCCTGCCCCTAGAAAAATGTAGAAAATTATCACATTGTTGTATTATTTTGTCTTTGGGCATGTTAACAGCATTCAAATGTTAGTTTAACAAAACATATAATATTCGTTGTTTTTTTTTTCTTTCACGTGATAAAAGAAGAGAATATGTTTCATAACATATATATGGCATGAGATTTAAGAGATTTGGCCACTTCTGAAAGTGAATACCTAACTACGCCAGTGATGTTTCTATTGACCCTACAACTAAACAGGTAAATAAGAGCAGGCCTAATTTCAATAGGTAATAAAACAGTCACATATGTTAATGATTTTTTAATGTACAGTAGGCCTACATGTTTCAGGCTCACTTGATGGTCATGGCGAGCGGAAATTGTGGTGACAGTGGTGGACCTATGCTTCTACGTACAAGCAATGACTTTACCAGTTGCAGAAGCTGCTTGAACTGGCAAGCTTCCACTCTCATTTACTTAAAAAATTGATCCGGGCTTGAGCACAGGCAATGTCTGAATAATGTTGCATATTCACCCTCTGTTCTCGCTAGTCATTAACAGGATGGGCCCAAAACCGTATGCGAGTTCGCCTAAGTTTCAATAACAAGTAGGCTATGCACATGTCATAAACATAACATAATTAATCACAAATTAATTTTTATTTTCCTTGTCCCGGTCCATCTTCGTGTTTGAACAAGTAGTCAACTACTATTTTAACAGTTACAATTCCCCCAACGACTCCAGCTGATATACAGAAGACAATATTACGATTTTAAAAAAACGCATAAATCAGTAGCCTGTAATATCAATGCGTATTCTGTACTTAAAGAAAAATTTCATATTTAAACCAGAAGGATAAGTTTAATTGGCATATTTTCAAAAAACGAGGTTTCTTTACGAAATTGTTTTTAAACGGCCTTTAAAAACCCGCGAATCACACAACAAAATAATATAACATTGAAAATACTAAAACTCCATGAGAATTTACTGCACTCTGGTGTCGCATTTCTGAGTCTGCAGGATGAGACAGCTCTATTGTGACACCACATTTCTGCGCGTCCCTTGGTGATGTTAAGAAACAATGGGACAAGAGATGTGCAAATGCAGCACGTTTACAGTTCCAGAGTTGGTGAACTGCAGCTACTGTCTTCAGTGATGGTTACTCCTGAGCTACTGACTTTGGCGGAACTTCTTTCCAATTATTCAGTGCGTCCGCATGGTGTTGGAATAAGTGGGAGTGCCAAGGATTTTGCCTTATTTTGAAATTACGACCAAGATCACATAGTTACTGGGTACATAATTCAACATTCAATGAAACACATCCATTTTAAGCTTACAGTACTTATGAAAATCCACTGCATGTTCCCGCCTTCTGGCAGTGTCACAGTGTGTATGAAAGAAGGCCAGTGTGAAGGTTGGGACGGCTGCTCGACTAGCGAGACATGCCTGTCTCGCCCACCGGCCCGAAAAAAACGGACGAGGTGAGGGTATGTGTGGAGCAGCGTGGAAATGAGAGAGGCGGGGGAAACGGGAGTTCCCCGAGAAAACCCGACGGCCAACGGCAACATCCGCCCCGTTTCCCACATACGAAAAATCCGGGACCAAACTCGCTGGGGATCGAACCCGGATCATCTAGATGGGCCTAGCCCCTTGACCACCGCTGCCATTAAGATTACAGTGTTAATACAAACAGAACATAAACAATTTCGAGATCCTTCATTAAAAAAGAAAACTCGCAATCGCCTTGAATGAATCGGCATCACTGGGAATATTGAATTAAACGTAATAATTTTGGGTCTGATGATTCTGAAGCTATACATTTTAAATTATGAAACAGTAGGACCGGTACCTCTTTCAACACTACTTAAGAGAGTGTGGTAGATAAATGAACGCTGAAAATATCACTTGATTTCTACGCTTGTATAAAATACTCAATGACAATCTTAGACAATAGTATTTGTCAACTTTATGAGTAAATATTTATCCAGAATTACAAATTCGTTACGCGTGATCTCTTGCGCCGCAGTTAAATGCACGAGGTTCCGGCGTCAGAGATTGTGCCTCAGAAGTTCGTAACACTGGAAACAATTTTGTTTAAAACGTTGGCTATAACTGTTGTCTAGGAATATTATTGTATAATTTTCGCATATTGGCTTCAAGAAACCTACAGTTATAGATGGAATCAGCCGTCACAAGGTTATTCAAAAACTGCACAGCGTGCCTAAGTTATGTCTGCTTAGGAATAACATTTAAAGATCGTTACACACGTGTATAGTATGCCCATTTCAGATCTTCCATGTATCTGTAAAGTTTACTTTTACACTGCTGAAAAGTGTGACAATAGGTGTTTTTAAGTTTCGTATAAAAGTGTGGAAATCTTGGCGCAGTGACTTGCTCCTAGGGACTAGGGTCGTCTGTGGACTAGGGTGAAACGTGACGCGCGTTCATTTTGCCCTTCTTGTTTCCACACTTCTAGGCCTCGAACGCGCAAAATACATACACCTATGCGACCATGGTGGAAATATTAACAGGTGGAACCGTGCGCATGTTCCCCCTCCACTTGCTCTGCTACCTCCCCTCCTTTGTGACGTCATGCGAGTTGCAAGGCATATTTACGAAATATTGGCAGATGCTCACATCGAGCGTCCAAAAAACTTTCAAAACTAAACTCGTCAGCAATCGAAAACCATTCAGTCAAATTACTTCGAAATTTTTGCACCCCATTTGTGAACTGTTGTGCTAATAATGCTATCTGTTAATTTTCATTATGTAAATTATTTTATTTCAAAAAAATTGTCTAACAATGTACTGTACATTATTGACTGAAAAATGCAGGGCCAAATATAGTAGGCGAGAAATTTTTTAGTTTTTCGAGATATATAGGTGGTATCAGCGGACGAAAGAAAGAGGAAACTCAAAATGTAATTTTCATGCACCACTCGAAAAGTTTGGAGATACACTATAATTTTGGCGGCAGGTAGAATACAGAACATATCAGATGCGCGCGTTCGAGATCGACGATCCGACCACAACTTGTCTCTTGATTTACATACACTGCATTTGCTATGTTAATTTCAATTATTAATATCATATTTGTTATAAAATAACAGACTTTTGGCAAAACACCAAATTAGATAACATTATTATAAAAATTTAATTTTGAAACTATCATCCTCATTTACATATTTTTTTTATTTCTTAGACCTACAATAGCAAAACAAAACAGTAGAAAACAAAATAGTTAAATGTCATCACTTTTTTTACATTACAGTACATAAGAACAGAAATTAATATTCCTCTCAAACTTCATAACTAAAACTAAAGTTTAGTAACTGGATGTGATTGTGTTGTTTGCTGCAATGAAATTTTTTTGCAATTCAGCGGAACAAATGAGTCTTCACATGCACTCCTGTTTTAGATTCGCGTACTTTTAATAATTAATGAAACTGATAGCTTTTCATACAGTTAGATAGCATGTTATCGAAGCTACTGGAATGCGATGGAAATAAGTTTCCATCGTAGGTTTTTAATTAATTATGAGTTTCATTGAATGCCACAAATGAAAGTTGATTTTAAAACATTAT
>PNEQ01006019.1:0-19926 GCA_003012365.1 Medauroidea extradentata
TCAGCCCGCCGCAGCAGTCCTCTTGTATCGCCAAACACTGCTCCAAAGGTAGCCCCCTGCCGCCTCACAGTAGACTTTGACGTCACCAAGATGTCTTCACCAGTCTCTCTCCACAGGCGTAGCACCTTCCTCTAGCACTACCAATAGCGAACTCTCCTCAAATGTGCCGATTATGTGCTTTTATACTAGCCCAGACAGTGGGGTGTTCCCCGCATTACAGGGGTCTGAAAATTGATATTTCATCATGTTTCGGATGTGCTTGTAGTCACGTCGGTCGCCCTCGAAGGGTTAAGACGCAGTTGGGACAGGTATCTATGACGTAGTTTCGGCGGAATTCCCACTATGAGCCACCCGGGCTTTGAATCATCGGCCAGGCCTCAAGGTGTTACGAAACAGCCGCCGACCACTGGCCTCCAGGTACATGGCACGCAACAATATACATTATAATGAATTGACAACTAAATAAAAATATGCATCAATACTAACACTTGCTGCTAACAAATAGTTTTATTTGGAACGTTAAAAAGTTTAATGTAACAAGAAAATTACATTACGAATACTGCAATTCTAAAACGTCTCTCGTCACTATTTAATTGCGCGTTCTGACAGTATTCTGGAAGGACAATTGTAGTCTACTCAACGCAGGGTCGCCCACGGAACTTTGGAAGCCTGGGGCAAAATGATTTTAAAGGGGCTTGAGCTTTGAAAATATAACAATATAAATGATCTTTGAATTTTGAAATTTGGAAGCCCCTAGCAATTGGAGGCCTGGGGCGATTTGCCCCCCCCCCCCCCCCCCGAGGACAGCCCTGACTTCTGGCAACTCCAGCGAAAACAGAATGCTCGTTTAACGTGGTAATTAACTCTTATTATATGCTCCCTGCTAAGTCTCGCTAGCCCTACAGCAGTGATGCCCCAAAAAATGGTTACACAGCAGACAGTCATCAAAATTTCAGTGAGAAATATTGAGCCATTATACAAGAAACTTCTTGTTACTAAACCACAGCATGCATGAATGATTTACCACTTATTATTTTAAATAACGGTAACTTAGTTTTTCAAGGGCTGTTTCACAATGCTTGTTTAAAGTCGTGGTTATAAAATCACATGACACAAACCAGCGGTGTAGCCTCATTAGTAGTTGATTAGGGTTCCAAAGCTTCAGAAAAAAACAAGAAAAATTGGTTTTTTCCAATGATGTGAAAATGGGAAAAATTGGGGTTTTTTCATCAAGGTGAATAATCACGGAAAATTAAAAAAAAAAAAAAAAAAAGTGCAATAAAAGTAATCTTACAATTTCTGGATTACAAATCTGGTTGTTTAATATATTTACATTCGGGCCCTCTACTGATACACTTAGTACCATACCAGTACCATGAAAATGAAGTAATTAGTAAATACAACACAACATTTTAAAAAAGAACCACAATAAAGTTGGTACAGTAAAATAAACAATATGCACATGAATTAAACAGATGTATTTGTCAAAACACATACTCATACACAACTTACAATCTCTGCCAGGAAAACAGTTTTGATCACAACAAAAAACCCTTCGTAGTTCAAATTCACAAGTAACACCCTGAGATAATTATTAATTATCTTGCTGCCTGTATCAACTGGCTAAGTGGTGCACTTTGCTGTTGTTTTACGTTCAACTTTATGATTAGTCTCATTTTTCCAGACACATAATTATGTGTGAAATTTGACACTGACGGCTGTTTGCCAGGTGTTCAGTTACGACTTATGATGGCGTATATGTTTGTATCTGACTACTAGTAAACAAGTTACTTAAATTACAGTAATGTGATGCTTCTGTTGTTCATCTTATCTTAACTCTGTCAAGTTCTCATGTTTTCCTTCTTTCCACATTCATACACCTTGCTATAGAGCGCCTCAACCGTATATTGCAGTACAGAGTTTATGGCGCGTGCTGTTGCCAGATTTCAGCCACGTTGCGAAGTTCATTACAATTTGCATAGCATCACGCTTCAAAATATGCAATTAATAACAATTTCTATTTCTTTAAAATAAGAAACAATTCTCATACTCCACTTACATTAAATCACTACATGAATTGTAACGACACATCATTAAGAAATAATTATAACATACAAGTTAATTTAATTTTGAAACTACTGCTGACAAAACTTAAGATTTCTTCCATTTTAGTAGCTTCTGTCTGAAGACAAAGTGGTTGGGGTAGTTGATGATTGTGAAATTGATCATTCAAAATCAATGTCGTGTGGGAACTGAAAAATACGTCAGTTTTTTTACACTGTTATTGTCTGCTATAAATTTAAAATGGGAGAGGGGGATGTTATTTATGGAGATGATATTTATTTTGACATTTTTATATGTCCTCGAACATCACAAGGCTTTAGAGAAACACGGGGGAGAGGGGGAATGGGGAAGGAGGGAGGAACCTTGTAAACACCAGTCTCCCATTTGTCTAGGCCAGTGAAGGGCGATTTTCACAAATGGTTATTGGGTTAAAATATCTTGGTGCAGTTACCTCCTACTTCCCACCCTTCAGTTAAAGCATGGTTCGTCAGTTGTGACACATGAACTCTTGAAGCACTTGTCTGGTAAAAATTTCTTCTACTGAATACCACGCAGTAATTAAGTAGGTTTTTTGACTAGGACGCCATAGAAGTGGTCACAGAAAAAAAATTAACGTTGGAATTACTATACAAATTTATAATTGTCTCATTTACATAATGCTTTTATTTTTAAAGTAATACAGTAATTCAATAATATGTATAGCGTACCAAAATAAATTATTCATTTTGTTTGTCATATTTTCTGTCACACTACAAAAATTTAAGTTGAGTAAAATAAAAAGTGATATAAAATAGTATTGCAAAGTAACGAAGAGTGAATGGGTTATATTTTACTATTCAATCCCAATATATTATTGGTATTGAATTGTAAAGTATAACCCATCTGCAATTTATCAGGTACTTTGAAATAAAAAGACGTAAAATTTAGCAGGTAGGCGAATTTTTGGCGAAGTACTTGTGATAATGCATAATTTGTATCAGTTACTGCAATGTAATAAAGAGCAGATGGGTTTTTTTTGCTATTCAATCCCAGTACAATGGTATTGAATAGTAAAATTAAACCCATCCGCTCTTTTTTACTTTGCGATACCAGTACCAAAAACAGTAAAATATAGAGAGTGAATTTTAAGGTTGATGGAATTGTAGAAATTAATCATGTAGAACTGGTATCGGCAAGTAACCGTGAGTGAGTGAGAGATTTTGGTCAGCGCTTAACATCAAGATTTTCAGCGCTGGTGAGGGATGACATGTGAGTATGGAGCAGCATCAGAATGAATAGGAGGGGGAAACGGGAGAATCCCAAGAAAACCCGCCGACCAACGACATCGTCCGGCATGATTCCCACATGCGAAAATCCGGGGACTGACCTCGCCTCTCGGCCACCACGGCCCCTTGTTTACGAGTAACCATGAGAATATGGGTTTTATTTTACTATTCGATCCTAGTACAATGGAACGAAATAGTAATATTAAACCTATCCGCTCTTTGTTGCTTAGCTATCCAAAGAGGACAATGCCATTTTTGCGTGTCCCTGCCCAAAAACAACGTATTCCTAAGTGTGTCGAAGTAAACGGGAATGTTGGGTAGTGTAACATCATCGGCACCATGTTAGTTTCCTCATTACTTGTTTATTTTATTGTGTAATCGGAAAGTAAATAAGTAAATTTTTGTAACATCACATTAAATTAAAATAAATTATTGAAATGTTAAAAATGGGGTTAGGAACAGTTATTTAATAACTTAATAATATTCAACAACAAGATCAAAGAATAAACATAGATAACCAAGTTGTCATGTGGAAATTTAAGTATAAGTTTTATTATAGCTAAATATTAGCAATGAACTGTATTACTTTTAAGATTTACGTAGGCAATGTTTGTACCTGCCAGTGCTAAAGTAAGTCAACTTCGAACCTTCTGGTTTAAATACTCAGCAAAACATGAGCACAAGGGAATTTATACGTATATTGAAAGTAGGCTGCTTCCTTTCAACATATCATTAGACGCAGACATTAATAAGACACAGTTACAAAATAAAATAGTGAACAATTATTGTTTAGCTGATATTTGTACACAGTAAAAACACGTACAAGAAGTGCTTTTTCTTGTTTTAAATTTTCAAATTTTCCTTGAGGAAAAACGCCTAGACCCCCGTTTAATTATTTGTGTTTCTGTGAAAAGAGACATGGACGTTCTCATAAAAAGATTTACACCACTGACAAACACTCCACCAGTTCATTGTTGCAAAAGAAAATTAATTACATTCGTCGGTGTACAATTCAATAATACTCGGTATTCATAAAAATTAAAATAAGGTCAAGTGAAATATATAAATAACCTACAAACGATTCAAATTCATTAAAATGATCATGGTGTAAGTTACCGCGAGAGTCGTCGCTTCAATACCGTAAAGTAAGTTTGGTCTGCGCATAACATAGAAGTTTTCAGCGCTGGTGAAGTTAGTTAAGCAGGTTTCACACGACACAATATACGCGCAATTTCCATACAATCTGACCATCTTGCATTGCAGATCAGATACAAAATTTTCAAAATTTTACGTGCAATGCAAGCGACGATGCAATCTCAAGAGGATAGAACGTGCTCTATATTTTGGTGCAAGACCACGCAAGTTGAGTGGATAAAGCAACATGATAGGCTGTCTGGAACAGGCTTGTGGCACTGATATGTAAACAAACACACTAGTGAAATCAAAATGGAGTGAACGAGTCAGTGTTTTACGTTTACTAGACGAATATAAGAAATATCCGGCATTGTACAATACAAAGTCGGCGAATTATCATAAAAGCATATCCTGTAAAAAATCCGGTGACGAAAATTGTGTTATTGTTGGTGAATGTACCGTCGTACAAATACATTTAGAAAAAATTCAAACATAGCATAAAATTTGTAAACTGAATTTAGCAGATCTGAACAGGGTTGCAACTAGACAAATGGGAAGAAAATAAAGGGGAGGCGGGGGTGAGGCAAATGTCCCAAGTGCCACAGACACTAGTTGCTATAAGCCTACAAATACCAATACATCGCAAATATAATAAAATCTTAAAATCTCAATGTTCTTGCACTCAAAAATATTAAATAACATCGTTGCAATCCATTACCTTGTCCACTCTCTTCACTTTTTTTTTAATTTGCAATTTTATTCTTCTTCGTCAGACAACATTTCCATTAACAGGAAAGCACTTATTGCCTTGCACTTATCCATCCATCTCAAATTAGTTTGGCGAGAAAGAAGCAGATTGTCTATATTGCGTTGTCGATTGCATTGTAAATTGCGTCATGTACAAGTGGATCATGCAATGAGCGAAGAGATTTCAGTGCAATTATTGCGCAACTCATTGCATGCAACGAGATGAGCAATGAGAAAATTGCATCGAAAGTTGCAACAGAATGCAAGGTCGGAGAAACAGCAGTACCATGAGAAAACCCAACAATAAACTGTATCCGCAACGTTTCCCGCATAACACAACTGGGAGCATCCCCATCCGGAATCGAAGCAGGATAGTCTAGGTAGAAGGTGGGTGGTCTAACCAATACACTACCATATGTCCGCCGACACAATAATATTTTATAAAGATAAATAACAAAGGCAACATACGTTCTTGTAAAAGTATTGTAAATTATCTTAAGTCATACTTACAATCCACAAAATCTTCAAGGTAATGCATTTCGACGACAAATATGGGCACACACACAAATTTTAACATACACGTAACATAAGATTTTTTTCAAAGTCGTAAAACACAATCAAATTCCCTCGCTTCGTACTTCGTAGATAAAATGCGCGAAACATTAAACCAAAGATAAAACCTTCCGTAGAGTGCCCCATGGAGGTAGGAGTACACATAAATGGAATGATGAGTCTTCCTTGAAGTCAAATATTTTGGCCAGTTTTGCTCAAACAGATCCTTATTGTTGCCCAAGACGAGGGTATTTACAAAAATGACTTAAATATATATTACTCGGTAGTATCGTTTGAAGATTGGATCGACCTAGTCGTCGAATGTTTGCCTATTTTAAAAAGTGCGGCAAAATCTGCATAAGCGGTATTTTTCATTCACAGAGCTAACAGACCACAAAACCAGGGGCTCGATTCTTGAGTTGTTGAGAACAGGTCTGGACACTCGCCTATCTACCAATGTATTTTACTTGACTCCCTTGTTGTTTGGCTGCAGTTCGTCAAGTTACCGAGAATCAGTGGCGGTGCGTAAGGCCGTGCTCTCGTGCTGTAGCACTGAGTAAACTTTTACAAAGTTATTGTGTACTTAATTTTATTAAATTTTAGGTAATGTGACACAATTTATACTTCTTACCTTTCTTTATAAGAGATCGACTGCTTTGCGCTAAGTTTTATAGGCGAACGGAATTTTCTCAAGTATTTTCGCTCGTGTAAGCCGCCCTTTTCTATGGTGTAAACCTGGCTCGGTGCTCCCACGGACTAGCGCACGGTTGTCACTCCCCTTTCCTACCTCCTGTCCAAGCCAGAGGCGTGGAGAGATGCAGGAACCTCGCATTTATCAACACCTGCTCCGTGCAATGAGCAGCAGAGTAGCCCTGCTATCTACTGCGCAAGCGCGCGACTGTTACGTCAGCGCGTTGACAATGATGGCCGCTCGCGTCGCGCACGTGTTTGTACACTGCAGACTTGTAAATAAAGTAATTTTTTTGTCGCATGGATGTACGTTACTATATATTATTATTGTAAGTTGTGGGCGTCAGTGACGTGATACTGTGCATACATAACGAACTGCAGTAGAATCTATGTTATTAGTCTTTGGCCCAATGGATACATCACCGACGCATGCGATATTGTTGGCATTTTATCTACGAGTCGGGTTCACATTAATCGTGAGGAAACACAGAGGGAATGCAGTTAGAACAAATGTATAGAAACTGATATTGTAGGATACTAACTTGCCGCTAGTGGTATTCATTGCTTGTGTATTTAACGAGTACCTATACATTGTAGATAACATCTTTAAGTTGAAAGTTTATTACAACACACTTTATTGGCTACATTACTGCTTGCCATGAAACACAGTGCAATTTCTCAATACATGTAAAGCAAAAGTCCTATACCTTTGAGTTAAAAATATGATTATTAGTAGGGAAAGAAAGCATAGCGATTTAGCGGGGAAGGGGGTGAAGGACATTATATTCAGAGCACTGAGCTCAAAACATTGACCGGCCGCCACTGCCGAGAATGTTGTATTTTTGGCGCTGTAATCCGGGTGGTTGGATACAAACTCCGCCCACTTTTTTCCATTGTTAACATTATAAGGTAAATAAAGATTTGAGCGAAGGAAGTATTTCATAAATTGATAAAACAAAACCGATTTTGATGAATTGTTTAACTTAGTGAGAGGGAAGTTGGTGGAGTTTGAGCTCGACCGCCCGGATGACCGGATGACAGCGCCAAAAATGTATAGCATTATCGGTAACTTGGTGAACTGCAGCCAAACAACAAGTGTGCAGACCTGTTCTTCTCCGGCCATGGTTGTTGTGAAATTATTCAATTGCGAGATTGCTAGAAATCTCGTAATGTAATTAGTTCTGCGATTCTTTAGTGAAAATAATTTCGTAGTCAAATAATTCCATTCCGAATAAGATTACTTCCTCTTTGGGTGGTGAGATGTGATTCTGCAACGTCTCGAAACCGACGTATATTTGCGATAAACTCACTGTTTTAAACTAGCGAAATAAAGCACTGGAGTACAGAAGCAATTCCACACATATATTAAACTTGTGCTGACACTTTGATGGTTAATTAAAACCTACAAATGTCCAGTAAAACACAAACTTTATATATCACTACTCATGAATTTAATATTTAACCTATATATAGGCCTACTTATCAACTTAAAATGTTTTACATTTTAAATCTCCCTTTCTTTAAAAAAAAATAAAATAAACAGCAAATACAACATACATTTGAATGCAATATCTAATGAGGGAATTTAAAGAATTAGAAAATAATTTAGTAAATGCCAACATGTATATTGGGATCGAAATATGATGTTTGGATTGAGTGACAAGAAGTTTGTAAAGGTTTTTAGGCTGAATAGAATGGGTGATGGCATACAATTGCAAATTTTAAAGAGGTTAGAGAAATGCCCACAAGGGAATCTTCGATTCCTATCGATAAAGCAATACGCGTTAATGTAAACTTTTGACCAAAACTAACTTCTTAAAAAAGAAACCATTAATGTTGTACATTAACACCGCTTGTAAGAAATATTCTCAAATCCTCTCGGAAACAACATGTTGACATATTTTACTATTTTTACAGAGTCCATTACCGAATACCAAATAAAATAATATTCAAAACAGAAGATGGAGCGCTCGTTTGTTAAATTTTTCAGAGTGCGTTCAGTGTATGAAATTAAATGTTGTTTGTTTCGGTTACTCTTGAATGGCAACTGGAAGTTCGAAATTCCCAGTAATTACACTATCACATTTCACACTGCGGAATTTTTACTCAAGAATACCATTCCAACATAGTGAGATATTGGTTTCGAAATGTGGGAACTGAGATTTGGGAATTCGGGATAATCACGCAACAACTCAAGAATGGGGCCCCAGGACAGTGCAGAATATACTTTTGTACAAGACATTCGCTTGGCCGCACACGCAGCCTGGCAACCTTCGGTGGACTGCATTAGAAGTTAAGCAGCCACAGCTGGACATCGGAAAGAATCCAGTATGCTCCATGGCCACAAGAGTGTGCCAAGTGTATTTATTTAAATTTGTGTGCAGTGAAAATATTAATAGATCCGAGTGCATAATGTGTGTAATCTTGACGCCAACCACCCTAGCCCGTTTGTCCCTACAGCGCCACCATCACCGTCAACAGTGCCCCGCGCACCCTACGTCAGCTGTGCACCCGACGACGTGTGCATGGATCATCAGCCAGGTAGGAATGGGAACACAACATCCGCATATCGGATCACGCCCACCCACGTGGCAAAATTTACCAAGAGGTAACTCATTAACGACAAGACAAATGAACGAACTAATTAGCACAAAAATTACAAGACATTCGTAGTATCACCGGCCATTGGTCGTTTAGTCGAACTCTCTCTCCTCACGGAGAAATTAGCCACGTAAGTGACATGTAGGTTTTAGTCTGTAACTTGTCACTGTAGCACACCAGTGTAATGATAAACATTCCAAACATTTCAGTTTTAATGACCCAACAGGGTATTGAAGTGGGGACGGTCAACGGGAAGGGACTAAAGAGATTTCCCGTAGTAACGTGGTTATTTTCAGCATACTCGTGCAAAAAGACGTATAAGACAGTACTTTAATTTTTGTTGTCAGGTTTTTGTGTTTCGAAAAGAGTTTGTGATAAGGTTTTCTAGTGTGTGTTCTGTCGGCACGTCAAAAACAATTAAGTACCGACAAACGCAAGTGCTGTGTAATTGTTCCATTAATATCTTTACTACCAACTTTATCATCCACGAGTGTCTAAAATGGTCATCTATTCCCTGTGTTTCATCATAGTAAATTTTTATTAATTATTTCCATCAATGTTGTGTATGTACTTTCATTTAAAACAATCTCAAGCTATTTTAACTTTTTATTTGGCGAGTGGCGCGCACGAGGGAGATCGCCACGTGCTCGCCATCTTGCAATTCAGTCTCGGTGTTGAGCTCGGTTGGGGTGCACGCGTGTCGCGTGCTCTGAGGTCTTCAGGGTCGTCTTACTGATTTTTAGCTGCAATAGACTCATTCAATACCGGAACCGTTTGCTATTCCCCTCGGAGCTGTGCAGCCCTAGATCCCAACGTAAATTTAACACGTAATGTAATATTTTCCACTTTAATAAGTTGTGTGTAGTGAATAAGGTAAAGTTAACCTAGTCAAGTGTATCCTGTGTGTGTCCGCCAGGGAACCTCTATGTGTACGGGGCAATCTGCGGCGCACCTGTGCAACTTACATCGTGTTACGTAGGTAAATAAGAAATTGAACCTGGGTCTCGACGACATTTTTGTGAAAGTGTTTACCTCACTAGGCCTTTAAGAGGGATCTGTGTTGAGCGTCTAACCTGGCTCTGACATGGATAGGCTTCCATGCACACACCCACTAAGTGAATACCCTGTGTCTTGACATGTACGCCTACGTTACTGTGCCCCTACGGCTGACGGCCGAAGGACCCCCTCTCATGCACCCCGCCCGGTAAATCCCGCGGAAGCTGGCGCCCATGGCAACACCACTCACCAACAGCACACGGCAACGCGCCAATCTTTTAGTTATTATTTCCAGCTCGAACTGAGAGTGACAGTTTGTCATTGTACTGCGACCTCCTCGCTGATATCCACGGGAGTAGTGGTGCTTGGGACGAGTCAGAAGTGTTAGGAACGACGAATACCATGTGGTATTCCGGTGCACAGTGCATAGGGCAGGGGTGCCCCCTCTGTATGCCATGCGTGTTATCTGTGGAACCCACCCCTGTCCTGATGTCAGAGCCCCGACAACAAACTAATTTATTTAGCAATTATTAATAAAGTATAATTACAAACTCTGTATGGAAAATCCATTTTTGAATTAGGATTTATTTTCATTTAATTTTTGGGCACAGTTTTTAACTTATATTTTCACTTAGGACCTACATTAAAATTCAGTCTGTTTATTTTGTAACCAATTTAAGTAATTTATAATTATTGTGAGTTTTAGCATGTTTATATTAACGAAATGTTTTTTTCTGAATTTGTCCATGTACATTGTAGTTCGGTTAAAGGAGGGTTGGTTGTGAGCATTAAAGTTAAGTAATGAATTGACTGTAATCCTGGTGGCCATTGTAAGCCTCGGCTAGTTCATCAACAACTGCTATCAGAGTCAGGCTTGCGTGCTTGCGCTCCTTCCCATGGGGCCTGCCCTCACTAATTTGTATCGATTGATATAATAGATCTGTAAGTGCTATTTTCATCATTTAACTGGATCATAAACCTTTTTTAACATTTCTAAATATCACCATGGGAAGCCCTCTCGACTCTCGTAAAATTTAATATTTTATCTTAATTTGGTTCGTCCACGATTCATGCAACATGGTCTGGACACGTGAACTTACAATTTAAGGTACTGGCCTTCTCCAGTTGTGTTAATTGCAACACCAGAGACTTTCTGCATGTACCAACTGTTCCTGCACTTCTTTCTTCCCGCTAGAGAGTGGTGTAATTCTGCTTCACGGTAGCCAAGTCCATCCAGCCCCATTAAGAATTTAAACTCGCGGATGCAACACACTCCGTTGTCAGCTGCCGCCAACTCTAGGGATTTAGCGCAATCCATTCGCTACTCCTTTCACCTGACGGAAACTGCACCCGCGAGTGCTCAATTACCGGACGAGGCCGACATGCTAGACTGGTCATTGACACCCACATGCTTACTGATCATAAGTCCTGACTCAGAAGGCTATACACTATAAATTTTCTGGGACTGTTTCATAATTGCACTCGGCAACCATTGTCTGAATTATTCTGAACAAAGTAATAAATTATTTTGTAAACTAAGCTTCACATGCTTCGCCAACGTCATTATAACAGTTGTTTCCCGCCTTTTCAGTTACCACTCAACGTCACACGCCTCGGGATATTCAGCTCTATCGACCTGGGTCAGTTCACAGTCCAGATAGTACCCATCACTTTCTCTTTGTATGCATTTGGAACTTATAATTCCTAGCCAGGCAAACAGCGACAAGTTTAACAGGCTAACTGTAGCAGGTGGCTTTTTAAAGTAACTTCCCTCAATGTGTAATTTCTCATGGTTTTCAATAAGCAGCTTTCTATTTATTGTTAATAGGATTAAATTGTGTTTGTGTGTAAGTTTTGAAGTGTGTTGAATGTTTTTTAACCACTCAACAGTGCAAAAAGTGGTTGTGCAGACTCGTTTTCGCATCCACCCCGCCACCGAGCAGGAGCAGTCACCATGACTTGTTAGTCTTGTTCCGTGCGTAACAGATTACGACCATACTGCATCGTGGCTCCTGGACCCATATTCTCTTTGTCGGTCGTTTAACTGCAATAGTCACTTTACTTTACTGGAACATTTAAGTTAACTCGTTTCTGTCCAGGAGTATCACGACCTCCATCCTTGCAATCTCAGTCGCCCAGGGGGTTGGTTTCCATTACGTAATATTGTTCACAGTCACGTACCCACATGTCGTGCTCCTTAGCTTTAGCCAACCACAGGCTTCGTGAGTGGGGTCCACTTAGTTTGCACATCGTGCATTCATTGTACGAGTCGAATGACAGTTAATAAATCACCACAATTCAAACTGCGAATGAGTTATTTTGACCATGGCCACTTCTTGGCACTTAGGGAGCTAGACCTACCAACCAGTATATTCAACAGACTCAACCTAATATCGACATGGAGGATCCAGAGGGAGTCGCTGCAGGGGCGGTAGACCTGCGGCACACAACAACACACCAACCAAGCAGCTAGCAGTTTGGGTGTGTCTTGGTAACAGCACTGTGGCACCTCTCTCCCCCTTTGTCGTTGCCCAGATCACTTCATATAATATGCTTATATAACATTACACTTACATACCAGTAATATCTACTCTATGGAGTATATCGAGTCGTTTGAAATTGATCAGGTTAATTCTACTACAAGTTATAAAGCTCAGTGTTAATAGTTTGTCGCAAGGACAATCTCTGCTGCTTGAGCACTGGTTTTGGTAGAGGTGTAAATTGACCAATCACAGAGCTCACACAATTTTCTGTTACATTAAGTTGATAATTTAAAATACGAAATTGGTTTCTTTTCACTGTAAAATTAAATTAATTTACCTCTATCATTTCCAAGCCTATTTAAATTAAATTTTACTACTGTTTAGTATTTTATGTTCCCTTAGCAATAGCAGCGAAACAAATGGTAGAAATCGTCCCCGTGCCAAGTTCTCTCATAAGAAAACACTTTTCTTTTAAGGACCAATTGTATAAAGTTTCAACTAACAGGCTGTTAGCTAACACATTGTTAGTTTATTCTCTTGTTAAGTGCCCAGTTGTATTTTATAAGCCGTTTTTATGGAACATGTTAGAAGACCAGATTGAGCATGTCACCGGAAATTGTAACCAAACAAACTCTTGACATGGCTGTTATCAATATGGTTGACTAATTAAAAAATTTAGGAAATTTTAGTTTGGAGGTGTGTAAACAGGGCTAAAATATAGAGTTTTCAACCTAAAACATAAATTAATGAGCATAATATATTAATTTACCATAAAAATATGTCTTATGTACTTTAAAGGTAAAAGAAGTATGGCGGCTGGCAAATTTGGTGGCTACCTCTCCCCCCTCTTGGCTTCACTCCATCACCAACATTCAGACCTTATGCTACCCCCATGGTTTTTATTCTCTTGTTTGCTACCAGGTTGTTTAGCATTTTGGTGGTGCTTTTATGTATATGTTGGCAATATAGTTACTAGAAGTGTAGTGTTTTTATTCCAAAAACTAAGATGATGTTAGCAAGTGTGATATGTTTATCGTATTATTTGCAAAGTATGTACGCAATATTAATACTTTTACACTTTTATTCCAAAAACTAAGATGATATTAGCAAGTGTGATATGTTTATCGTATTATTTGCAAAGTACGTACGCAATATTAAAACTTTTACAAGTGAGTTGTAAAATAATAATGAAATTTTATAACATGTTTTTTGTCTGTATTGCACATTTAACTTAATTTATTATCACTGACAGTTTAAAATTACTTTCATGCTCTTCCACCTTCCTCTGTCTTGTCCACTTACCTTTCATCTGGCTGTCCTTTGATGTGGCCAATGCGAGTGTGAGGAGGTCACCTACTTTGCACTTCCTTTAGTTCCTATACTTAACTGTGTAAGCTTCACTGTGATTCAGCATATTCAAGAACCTGTCAGGGTCTTGAAGGCCGTCTCTGTCTCCTCCAGGAAATTAACTCTGTATTCAGAAACCTGTCTTCACTTAACCGTCTGTATTGCACACACAAAAACTAAGTTGTTAACTCCCCTATTAAAAATTTTCCGTGGTAGAAAATTCTGACATGCTTTTGAGCATTTCATTTGAATTGGAACTGTCCCTGAGTGAATAAGTAACTCTCAATGCATTTTTGAAGGGCACGAGGCCAATCAAGGGTCCTTATCAGTGGAACTGGAACACAACTTAAGCCAATGTGGTCTATTAAAATTGTCACAATTGTTAAACTTTATCTTTGTAAAAATTTTGAGTCTTTTTATTTGAATTCTTGTGCAGTAGACCAAGTTTCTGTGTAATGTTCTGACAACAGTAGCAAATATGTTAGGACAATATGGGAAAGTCAGACCGTTTTCAATAGGTAATGCATGAGAGACAATACTAGGAGGCACATACTGAAGACCTGCCCACAAAATTCAATTTAATGTGGTTAAGCATGAATGTTTAAAGTGTGACTTTAGTATTTCAGTATGGATATGTTACACAATGTCTACTGTAATAGAGTGCTAATTTATTCACCTTACTATGCCATTTCGAAATAAATGCACGCGATTTTAATATTATTACCTGAAATTTTTCCAAGTTCATAAGAAATTTCCTTATCTATCAATGTTAATATGTTGAACTCTCGGAAGCAGGGTTGCTAACTTGACATTATCATATACACCTCCATTTTGAGGGTAAAAAACCTCTGAATCTGTCTAAAATCTTTTGATTTTTTGGGATTCTTGTATTGACCGATACCACCATAATTTACATCACACAGTCTGTATGACGTAATTACAACATATGACGTCACACACCACTCGAACCTTCCATAAATAACAGTCTCTGTAGGAATGAGAATTTTTTTTAGGGTGGGGACAAATAGAAAATACGCGCTATTTCGGTATCGCATACTACAGTATTTCTTAAGTGAAGTATTTCACCTGATGGAGGGAGCAGTTATCTCCTAAATGTCGTGAAAAATCTGTCTTAAGAAATCTACTGTGTTCTTTTGTCTCTTCATCATTGTGTCGTCTAGTCTGTTGTCTGTGATGTTGTCGTTGTTATCCTGTCTTGTGTCCAACATTGTCTTCGTCGCAGTATTTTCTGTGCAGTATCAATGGATGGCTTAGCCCATTATGTCAGAACAGATTGCATGCTGGAAGAATCAGCTGTTATTACACATTCAATCGCTCGTTTGACATAAGGCTCAATGCATTAGCATGTTGATGTGTTGGTGGTGAGGGCAAAGGGGGTGAGGGCGTTTTACTTACGCCCTGAAGGGTGCCGGCTGCTGCTGGTGACGGCCGTAGGTCTACCGCTCGTCTGGCGAGTCCCCTCTGTATCCTCCACGTCGAGATGTACGCTGCTGTGAGGCTGAAAAGCGGCTGGTTGGTAGGACTAGCTCCCGAAGGACCATGAAGTGACTGTGGCCAAATAACTTACCCGCATGAATAGATTTCACCACTGATTTATTGCGTTATTATTGGCATACTGTATATTGCACGTACATGCCTTAAGCAGTCCCCACGTCTATAGCTGGTGGGTGGCTAACTTGGTAAACTCGAACACTGATTACACAATGGTGAAGTTACGTTGGAAGATAAACTCCTGGGCGCAAGAGCTTGCAGGGATGGAGGTGGCTCTACTCCTGAAGAATTAAATTAGTGTTATGTTAATAACGTTCATGAAAAACTAGATCAAATCACTATTGCAACTACATGATACGACAAGATACTGTGATGGTCCAGGAGCCACGAACACATGGTCTACCTCCTATACGCCCGCGACAAGACTGCCGAGCAATGGCGCCCGCTCCCGCTAGTAGCTGAGAGCATCCGCCAAAACTATTCGCGTGGCCGTTTTAAGCATGTTGTGTTGAAGCTGTGTACATACAAAGACACTAAAATTTACATGAGACACATATGGGCCCTTGGAGATGTTAACATAATTAGGTTTACTGAAATGGCATAAATAAACTTACGTAGGGAAATTAATTTAACTGTGCCTTCCACTCGGTTGGCTTGTTAAGCTGTCTCTCTAAGTCCGAGCTCGCACTGTTTATTATTCTAATATACGTAGAACACTTGGATATAACACATTAATCACTATTCTTATTTTAAGTATAAAAAGTTGTTGATGTGTTGCGCGGTCTTTGTGGTTGTCAGGTTGTCGGTCTGGGCCGCTCTCAGAGGTCCAGCGTCGTTGAATAATTATGAAGCACTTTACCTGATAAATTTGTTTGCCCTACTTGTGGGTGCTCAATAATTCCCTGAAAATATGGAGACTGCCTCTCCATTATTACTTTGCCCGAGCAATTCCCGCACTGTCTGTTTCAGGTGACATTCGTTCCGGCATTTGCACACGTCGTGATCAGCGATGGCGTAATGTTTGTTTTAACGACGAATGTCCCTTGTTTAGCTTGTATTGGGACGTGTTGCAGTGATGTTACTTGGTTGATTTACTTTCAATATTGGCACTATCTTTTGCGTTCGCTTGCTAACCATGTGGCCACATTAACTTGAGCGCTCAGTCGGTCCCGTCAGTACCGGGCGCATGCAGGGTGTCTTCCGAATGCTGCGGGCAGTTATCGTGAATACTGCCCGTGTTGCTGGAGTGTATTGACGAACGGCCGCGATGCACGCGTGGACTGTTAAGCACACGTCAATGTTTCTTACATGATTTATACCGAACCGTGTTAAACTTTGCTATATCTTTAACATGTTATAGTACGACTAATAGCAGTTCCCACACAGTACAAAAAGTTTCTGTTATGTTTCGGAAACATTTCTTTTGAAACGTTTAAATGTATCAGATACATTTCAAAATGTTTCTGAAATGTTTTAGAAATGTTTCAGATATGTAAATATGTCCCCTCACAGATATGTATAATCGAAATGTGCCAGGAACATTTCAGTGTTGTGTAACTGTAATGTTTCAATACTACATTGCTGAAATATTACAGTTATGCAATGAAACATATCTGCAATGCTTCTGCTATGTTACTGAAATGTTTCAGATATGTAAGTATGTCCCCTTGCAGATACATACTATAGAAACCTGCCAGAAACATTTCAGTGTTGGGTATCTGAAATGTTTAAAAAAACATTTATAAAATATTGCAGTCATACATCTGCTATGTTTGCGCGATGTTTTTGAAATGTTTCTTAGATATTTAAATATATCCCCTCGCAAATACATACTATAGAAACTTACCAGAAACATTTCAGTGCTGTGTATCTGAAATGTTTAAAAAATTCATAGCTAAAATATTACTCTCATAAATTGAAATGTATCTGTAATGTTTCTGCATTGTTTCAGACGTGTATCTGTGTCTCCTCTCACCAGTATGCATACAGATCGACAGTGGTTTAAAAGCCATTGAATTCTAATGAAATTGCTGTCCTGATCCAGAATGAATAGTTTACATGTAAAATATATCAATAATCTACTGAGAGTTAACATTTTTGAGGAGGCAGATAGATCTTTGTACGATGTCTTGGAAGTTGGAAGTTTAGGGCCTGCAATGTACAGCAAGTAAGAAGAAAAATACACTTGCCTTAGCAGTAATTGCACCAACATAAAAACTTTTCCACCTACGACACAAGGCCTACCGTACTAACTGTCTCTTACATAACTGGGTTGTCACCGGTCACTAATGTGGTTAGCAAGGGAGTGCATGTATCTCCAGAAAGGGGAGCCATTACGATGACTGAGAACAGGAGGAGAATAGAAAGGTTGATCAGGATGTACAAGGTGATGAATGGTAAGGGCGGATGAAGAAGGTTGCTCTGAAAGCTAACTAAGGGAGCATTCAAGGGGAAGTTTCAGAGAGTGTGGAGTAGAATGGAGAGGGGTTGACAGTCTATGCTTGTTATGGCGGTAAGTGAGTGGAACGTTCTGCAGGATAAATTGGTGACTGTGAGAGAGGCTGGGTGGTTTAAGAAGGGTCTGGAAGGCTAGTACTGTAAGGATGGGGAAGAGTCCAATTGCGAGGATAAACATATTATTATTAAATATACTACTGGACTACATCTAGCCTATATCTCGGATTTATTTATGAGCTCTGACACAAATATATTTTGTTTACTTAAGTTCACAACTATGTGTCTTCTATTAACTAATTTTTCACTAAAATAACTATAAAGTTTGAAATAGATATTCTGAATATCATTTTGTTCAGACATCGTAACGCTTTTTGGGCAATAGGGTAAATGTTAAGAAATAGCTACTCATCGTGTACCGGCCAAACTGTTGATTTTAGAAGTAAAGCTTAGTAATGAAAAATGTTTCTACATTCTTTACCTAACCTAATCTAACCTAACTTAAATTAACCTAACTTTTTTATGTAGGACTACTTTCAACGACTCTGGAAACACTTTTCATTTACAAACAATAAATCTAAAACCAATAATTTCGCCTACACGAGTAGTGATTATTAAAATTTACCAGTGTATTATATAAGTTACATTTCAAAAAACATTTCTAGCGCAGTGTCTTAAAAAACGAGCAATATAACATACTAATATCCACAAAATGTCAATTTTAACACTGGTAATTTACAATATTTTAATTGTGATTAACAAAAATCCATACTTAAAAGTAACTTATCCTTTCTCGTTGGTCATATGCGACACCCAGCGACCATTGCGGCGAACATCTCAACTTGATGTTTCGGACACCTATTAGAAACTTGCTTATTGAAATGTTACTTTGCAATATTTCTGAAATGTTTCTGCAATTTGTGCTGTGAATCATATAATCGTTCGTTGGCTAAAGTTTCAACTAAATGTCTCAGAGACCTATCAGAAACATTTGTATTGAAATGTTACTTTGCAATATATCTGAAATGTTTCTGGAATGTGTGCTGCGAAACATTTAATTGCTCGTTGGTAAAAGTCTGAAATAAATGTTTCTGAGACCTATCTGAAACATTTGTATTGATATGTTACATCGTAATATTTCTGAAATATCTATGAAATATTGAAATAAAATGTTATGTGTTTGAGACATTGTAAAATTTCAAAAACGTTTCTGAAGCATAACTAAAACGTTGTGTGCTGCAGGCCCCGGGCTTAGGTGCCTGGCACCTTGGGCAGATTGAAATTAATCGCCCCACCCCCAAAAAAAAAAAAAATTAAAAAAAAAAACATGTAAAATTTACTATTGTGCATTTTTTCGATATATATACATTGCATTGGAGTGATATGTTACTCTTACAATTTTAAAAAGGTACACGTTTTTCTCTTAGATTTTGCTTTAACAAATAAAAAATTCACTGAAATGTTATCTTACAATATAAAAAATAATAAAAATTGTTTTACTGACTTTTGCTAATATCTTACTTGTTACTGTGAGTTACAATGCAATACACAACACAATTAAATGCAAGGTTTTCCCCTTGCTTTTGCTTTAGCGAATCTGTCTATGATTTCAGCATAGTTGGATTTTAGTGTTATGTCCTTCTCGCAGCACATTAACATTAAAGCATTTAGTTTACAGTCCACAAGTGTTGATCTTTTAGCGTTTTTTACTCTGTTTAATACTGAAAATCCCCTTTCTGCCGAACAATTGGTAAATGGCAAAGTAAGGAAAATTCTTAAAGCAATTTCAAGGTTAGGGAAAGTGTAGTTCAAACTATTCAATGTTAAGTAAGCATAAATTTCTGGTAGTGTTTTCATATCTTCCAGCTCTATATACATTTTAAAATGACAGCACTCATTTCCAAAATCACCATTTATGTCATCTGGATAGTAGTGGGATAATTTTACGGCCGCCTTCATCAGAACTTCACTTGGTGATTCTTGAGACACTAGAAGAGTCAAGACTTCAAAGTGATCACTTAGAAATTCATAGGCTTTCCTCCTCCGTTGCAAGTTAGCTATCAATGTATCAATAATTTTAA
>PNEQ01006020.1:0-19924 GCA_003012365.1 Medauroidea extradentata
TGAAGTGTAGTGTTTTTTGTGTAATAAAATTAGTGAAGTTATTATGTAATGAGTCGCGCAGAACTTTTTGAATCCTTTTTTTAAATTATTGTTGCTGAGATATATGGTTTATCCTTGCTTGGGATAAATTTCACTTTGCCTTTAAGAAGAAATTATTGTGGTGCCCTTGAATAGTTGCTTTTGGCCAAAGGACACCACATGTGTCTAAAACAATAAAAAAATATTTGGTACAAATAAAAAATAAAACAATGGTGATGAAAATTGCGGTAGACCGCGCCCATAAACACTTAAATCAACGTAATATTAAATTCAGTGGTTGAAGGAAGACGCTGTGTGGTACAAAAGTTTGTATTTTGAGTTTAAACATTCTGAAAATATATTTACATACTTTTTAAAGTTTTTGTTAACACCTGTTAATACAAACCTCAGTATTACAATCTGCAAAAATTTAGGTCCCTTATTCAGATTTGTAATAATGAGGTTTGATTGTATGCACTTTGGGGATGTGATATCCTGACCTTCAGTACGCTCATCAAACGATATTTATTATTACCTACATGTCTCGTGTTCTGCAGGGACTACAACTACAATACAAATTTTTATGTGGCGTTTTACAGCCAGTCGAGGAAGCTACGTTCATCAACGAATACACGTTTCATTTATGATGCCGTTAATAAGCACATCATTCTGCTATGAGAGTCAGAGCGGCCGTACTGTACTACGGAAAACGTTTAGACAATCCTAAAGTTAACGTACGGTGTGGCCTTACGCGAGTATTGATAATGGAATCGTTTTACCTTCACAAATATTTCATTAGATAAAATAATTAAAGTACCACGTTTTCAAAACGGACTAACAAGTATAAAATAATTTTTCCTAGCAACATACAGATTCCGGAAAGTGTGTGAATGTGAATTTTCATTAACTATGAAAGTATTTGTAATATTTAATACGAAAAAAAGTGAAGCGCATGCAATGTACAATTGACGCATGTCCTAAATCACTAAAAATGTTATGCACTTCTGATGATATGAACTATTGAGACACTATTCTCAACGAAAGTTACATTCTTTGGTATTATCAGGGTTATAAATTTGTATTGAGCTAGAATAAATAGTTTTATAACTTTTTAGTCCGTTTTAAAATGTGTTGCCGGTATGTTAATATTTTATTCAACCAACTATTTCACAATTTTTTCTCTCATAGTTCATTGCAATCCAGCTCTAAACTAAGTAGCAATGTTTAAAGTTTCAAGTCTATAGTTTATCGGGAAGATTGCTTAAAATAGATTTGCTTAGTTTCCACAAAACATACAAACAGGTAGATCAGAAAGTGATTTCATAAAAACGTTGTAAAAATGTATCTGGTCCATACGAAATGCTTGAGGATTGTGTTGTTCCTCTGTTGCAATACCTTGTTGCAGATTCACATTAGTTACTTTATTGCAGTCTGTACTACGCTCTATATTTTGTTTAAAGTTGATTCCACAATATTACGTGTTTGCTCTATTATAACGAGGCTCCTGTTATTTGAACTAAAATACATTGTTAAAAAAGTATAAAATATATAATTACTAAAACGTTCAATTCAGTTACATTAATGTGTACACACGGAGGAGCTTTTATTAACACTCAGGCTACAGCAATCTAAGGAGACCTGTTACTGTATAGTTATTGTTTGACATCTTTTAACGTGTATTATTACGGGCAGGCTGGTTGTTGGGGGTGTGGGCTCGACGGTCGAGCACGGCAGCAGGCCCCCTATCCGCCTGTTTGTGCCTCTTAGTCACGACCACGGCCGTAGAAGAACAGGTCTGGACACTCGCCTGGATATTTGACCCCCTTGTTGTTTGGCTGTAGTTCATCAAGTTACCGAGATATTGTGTTTTATTGGCGCTGATGTTACGGCGGTCGGACTAAACTCCGCCCACTTCCTTTCCGCTAAGATAAACAATTCATCAAAACGTATTTTTTTTAATCAATTTATGAAATACTATCTTCGCTCACAAATTTAAGAAAAGGCTCCGGCAATATTTATTTACTTTATGAATTTAACAATGGGAAAAAGTGGACGGAGTTTGAGTCCGACCGCCCGGGAAACAGCGCCAAAAAGTACAACAATCTCTGTAACTTGACGAACTACAGCCAAACAACAAGGGGGTCAAGCAAAATACATTGTTAGATAGGCGAGTGTCCAGACCTGTTCTTCTACGACCGTGGTCACGACGTACTCCGTCGCCATGTTTAGTAACTTTCCCCAGATATTAGATATTCGGCGACTTTCAACTTTACGAATATGCTCCGGTCTCGTGCCGGAACAACCTGCAACTACGTTTTAGCTATATGGATTTTTTACACCTAAACGAGAGCATATATAATAAAAATAATATGTCTGGCAGTTTTGTTTCAAATAGTCCTCTCCATTTTGGCTGATTTATTTTAAGGCTGTAAATACTACGGTTTTAGCTAATTATGTAATACCGAAATTCTTGTTAACTGAGTTGTTTTGTAGAAACTCTATAATTTCTAGCTTTCGGAAAAAAATAGCTATCACGGCAAAAAAAACATTTCAAACAAAATTTCCAAACAGATTTTTGATACCAGTTCTCGTTAAATTAAGATATATATATATATATATATATATATATATATATATATATATATATATATATATATATATATATATATATATAATTATTGCAAAATACAGTAGAAACTAAGGAGCATGGCCTCAAAGGACTGTGTTCCATCTCGTTGGCTTCTCATTGTGTGCTGCCAGCTGTGGGAGCAACTTTTCTAAGCTTGTGAGTAGGTAGGTAGAGAGACGACAGATTGGCCTCTACGTTCTCCGGACATTACGCCACTGGATATTTGAGAAGCGTCCTCGAGAGTAACACCGACGTCAATAAGTGTATTATTCTAAGAGGCAATGGGGCAACTGATGGAAGAGGGAAAATTTGACTTAGTACTGTGCACTCATATCCTAGTTATAGCCAATTTAAAGTGGGGACACCTTTGCATTATTAGAGAAAATTAAAGTCAACATGTTCAGACATGACCAATATCAATTTTAAAAAACTAACTAAATAATATACAAAATAGTCTGATTTTGCTGATCGTTGAAAAATTATACATTCACAATAAATAAAACAATCTAGAGCATACAAAAATCAACAAACATTTTGATAATTTATTTATAAAATTTCTATCCAGTTAAATTCACTAGTTCCTTTCCGCAAAAATAGTACCCACTTGGAAGCTTGTCAGAAGATTCCCCAACCTAAGTAACGTCACTTACGGCTCTTTTAGTGTCAAAATATTATTCTGAGTTGTAGGGATTTTTCGTAATTTTGTGACATTACATGAATGAAAATGTGATAAAATCACACAACCAAGAGGAAAATATTTTTTTACCATAATGATAAACATTTAATCATGAAATATCTGTGAAGTATAAATTCAAATAAATTAATAACTCACAAGGGTTTGAACTGGCTCAATTGTTTATTGATGTCTACGAAGAAATTTACCTGGAATCGGACATTTCGTTTGCTTCCAATTGATGTTTAATATTTGGATACGTTTTCTTTGGAATTCAACGTAAAATGTAAAGTAATATTACAAGCATATATCAAATTCATTTCCGTGAAATAACTTTATTGTATATTGCGGTCTTTAACATTCTTGTAAGATGCCGGCCAACATGGTAACACCACGCGATGTTACAATCTTTGTTGCTGAATATTACAGAATTCGCACTAATTATATTTTTGAATTAATGTTGTTTCTTTTAATAAACATTTCTTGCACTAATACTTGATAAAATATCACCAACGTGCATAATTAACTGATAATATAGAATCTAATGTTGAAACACTTGAACGCCTTTTAGGGCTACGGGGCACGGCCATAGTTAATTTGCAGTACTATCCACACTACAAGCATTTCTGAAAACCTATCAACATTATTGACATTTCATAAGATATAACACAATACTTCTGATCTCCAACAAATGTCAAATAATATGGTAGTAATTCGTTATCTGGCAATGTTAAATGTGTCATTTAGAATGTGAAATGTCAAAACAGGTGATACGCCTTAAGGTCAATTGTATTGGGGAAAGTACTGTTAATTAAATATGGTGGAGGACAATTGCCCTTAAGGGGGAGTGTTAGACAATTTATTGTATCTTCAGTTTTTGAGACATAACATTTATTCGAATTGTATTATCAAAATTTTCTCTCCGACAAGATATAGGATATATTGTTGGTAAACTGCTTGATATAAATAATAGTATAATCTTTCATTAATTTGTCATGCTGAATCATTGCAAGAGAATTATAAAAGTTAATCAATAATTCTCTTGCAATGATTCAGCATGACAAATTAATGAAAGATTATACTATTATTTTATGTAAAGCAGTTTACCAATAATATATCCTATATCTTGTCGGAGTGAAAATTTTTATAATACAATTCGAATAAATGTTATGTCTCAAAAACTGAAAATACAATAAATTGTCTAACACTCCTCCTTAAGTCCACTCCCTACCTCAGAGCCCTGATGCCAGCAAAGATAGGAATACACACGTTCAAGAGTATTCGGTATTGTTTAGTAACTGTAGAACCTACATTAATCCCACTACTGACATTTTTTTGCTTGTCCCTATGAAGACCACATTGCTAGAGAAACTGTTTGAGTTTTTTTAATTCCCCTCAAACAAATAAAAAAATATGTACTTTAATTTAAAAAAAAACTGTCGAAAATGTTATCTCATAAATGATCGCGTACAGTTTTATTCCTATAGCAATACTTTACTCTTCTCAGTGCCGAAAGTAGTTTATTTCTGGAAGCGACTGTGCACTGCCGAGTAAAGTTTATCATTTAACAGTCCGTGTCACTCAGCATGCTGAGTGTTAAATTTTTTCCCTGATTTTAGATTTGGTAACAATTATTTGAATACATTTCAATAAGGCCTAAATTAATTATATTGCCTTTCGTTACGCACATTGTATTCAAGATTTTAAATCATATTTGTGAAATAACCAAGCTAATTAAAAATGTAAGAAAATATCTCTCTCTAAACTTATGTTAAATATTAAATAACTCACAGTATCAATTTTGTTCATATATACGTACCTGGTCGTAACATGAAACGTTGCAATTAAGACACATTGCCGATAAATCGTCTCATTCTTTAGTAACGAAACGAAAATTAATTTTTATTTTAGCTAATAAGGTGACACAGCCTCTTACTCCCTATCCTTGCTTATGCCACAGCTCTCAAACAGGCAGCTCTCTTAAGAACGCAGTTTTCACCCCGAAATTGCAATATATTAAAGATCTGCATACCAGGATTGTGGAAGAAAATCATAATTATCGTTACTTCAGACGTATTGCAGGGGACTTGGATGATGATCTGTTACAAACAAACGAGTTACATTTAGATGGTATATTTATTAAAAACTTACAAGAGCACATCATATAAAATCCAACATTACAACATCAAAATTCCAATAAAAACAGCAATCTTAGAGAATAGTTGTTTTTTCAACCATATGAGCCTAATTTTTTCTCTTGTAACATAATCTGAAGATCAATCTTTGACGCCGAAATCTGGCACATTTAACCGCAGCGCAAGAGATCATGCTAAACTAATTCATCACTCTGTGTAATAGGCACATATAATTGTATAGGTTTGTGGTTTGTGGCTTTTCCGTATTGATTTTCATAAAATGTATATTTAAATTGGTATTTTAAGCGTATATTTATCTACTACACACTTTAAAATTTTGTGCTACTCATGCCATACAATATATTGTTTACATATGTACTTCTTTCCTCCTGACAAGGTACAGAATTTGCGAAGTTGTTTTACAAATAGATTGAAAAAAAAAGTGCGTGCGTAAAGACCGGATGGAACGATGTTGATTTTTTTCATTTCATAGAAAGTGAGGGCATTAGAAACAGAACCATTGGTTATGATGGATAGGAAACGAGGAAGATTTCCGCCATGGCATGCAGTTTGGAACCAACCAAGCATTCTCGTGAAGTGGTCTCGGAAAACCACGGGAAACCGAATCCTGGATGTCCAGAGTCGAGAATAGAACACGGATCCTCTCTAATACGAGTCTAGTGTTTCACCACGGCACCAACTCGTTAGGCGAAATGTGAGTTGATGACGTTTGTCTTGTCCTGTAGAGATTAAAAAATGATACCCGTATGCGTGTATAGATATGAAAATCCGTGGTAGGGTTGCCAAGTTTTAAGGATTTACTACAACTAGTGAAATGATCACAGAAAACTATCACTGATAACATATCCATTTTAATACCACCTAAAATGTGGACTACTCAGTGTCACCATTCACATAATTTCTGAGCATATCGGTACGGTAACAAAATCATGTAGAAAAGTCATATTTGAAAATCTTCTTTTGCTTCAAGTAGAAGCTTTTCATCATTTTGATATTTATCTTCTTTGGTTTTAAAAAAATTCTGAAATTCGGGAATATGGCGTCCTATCTAGTCCGTACCGCATAATTCTTTCAGCCTTAGGATACGGGAAATACCGTACAAAACGGGACAGTTGGCAACCCTAACCAGTGCTTGTCATGCATGTCAGTGTTGAGACGAGCGGACCCTTAAAAAAAAAAAAAAAACATGGCTCATTTCTTTTCATTCTCACTCAAACGTCACAATCCTTGGTGCGGTTCCAAAATAGGAAGACCAGTTCCGGCGAAGCGGCGGGTAGTCGCCTTTCATGATCCTCGCTTTATCCCGGGCGATAAATTACGCGCGGTCCCCGAATTCGACGCTTTATACACTCGAGATTTAGCGTCGCGCCCACAAATTCACGGCTGATCCACGCGGGCAGCATTTTTTTTTTTTTATTTTCGCCCCTTGTCCTGTTTGTTTTCGTCCCGTCACTTGTCCGCTATCGTCGGCGACGGCAGCGCGCGCGGCGGACGGGGCGGGGCAAAGCCGTCCCCTCGCGAGCCATTTCCATACTAACAGGCGGTTAATTTATGGCGCCCGCCTTGAAGGGTTGGGGGGAAAGGGCCGCGATGGCGACGAGAGAGGGTTGTTTGCAGATCGTCGCCAGAGGCGCGGCTGTTCGGACGTGATAACGCCGCTGCCGGACGTTCCGACAACCATCAACCCCCTAGTGACCCAACCCCTCTACCCACCAGACACGGCTTTGCGCGACACGTAATCTCATCGTTGAAATAAAAGGTGTCTTGGGTTTCACATTCATGTAACTGGGGATAAATGTGCGATTATATCCCACCCCTTCCCCTCCAAAATATTGTAAACATTTTGAGGTTGTGTATAGGTTCCTCAGAGATCTCGAATAATTGTTAGAGACAGTGGTTTTTGTTGAAAATTATTTGCAAAACTTTGTTCCAATGCCTTACGAGCACACTGGCAACTCCGGTTCGTGGTTATTGGCAGAATATATTAGGGTAGAGGCATGGCTTATTTACTGCACCAACCAGAACAACTACTACGTTTCCATGTCGTTTTGACATCGATTTCAAAACACCGTTTTGAAAACGCTCATGGAAACGGTATTCAAACCGACTTGCGTCTCGGGTCGTTACACCGAAAACTGGGACAGTATCGGATTGAGTCGGGCGTAAATGCCATGGAAACGCGGACCGATCTGAAATCGAATTTTGTCGGATGTAAAGTTTGGATGTAGACGGGTATTGTACTCAGTCGGTATTCAGTACCCAATCCGTTTTCAAAACGATAAGGAAATGTAGTCAGTATTACAGCACACCACACGTCCGTGATGTGGGTAGGACTCCGAGACGCCAAAAGTTTAAAACTTCCAGTGACTGACCATTAAGCAGAGAGGCAGCTGTACCTACACATAAGGCACTGAAATAAATTGTTGCAGAATTATTTTCCCCAAAAATCACTGTCTCTAACAAAAGAGTGTCGAGTATTCCCTACAGTCTTTTCCACTGAATAATAACTGAAAGTAGGAGACATGCTAAATGAGGTAGTCTCGTACATTCATAGAAGTTATGTCTGCTAGCTTGTAACTAAGTTTTATGACTTAAGGCCACGAGTCCCTATTTATGCTAGTATGTTCTATTTTTTAATACCTGAAAGTGAGCAGATATCGAAAAACCGTTACATAAAATGTTGGAAACGGTTTGTACTAGGAATATCTTTTTTTCCAAAACGTAAGTTTTTATAGTTTAGGCTGGTTATTAATATTAAGAAAATTTAATTAAGTCGATAGTAAGCCAAGATTATATAAGCTTATGTTCTGGAAAACATATGCTACATGTCAGAAACAATTTCCAACATTTCTGCGTAACGGTTTTGCGATATCGTTCTTTTTCTGGATTAAAAAAATTAGTCTCGTAAAAACACTGTTAACAGGAACCCGTGGCTTTAATCATGCAATTCACAGCTAGTAGTGACAAAGCATTTTTAACAAACTTTTTTAAAGGTTAAGTGAGCTTACAATTATATTTATTTGATAGCAGGAAATTGTTAGTTTATCTCCAAATACGTTTACATAGTGACAAAACGGTAAAACGTTGGACTAGCATTCAGGAAGGCCGGGGTTCGATTCTCGGCTCCGGCAATCTTAATTTCGGTTTTCCATGGTTTCCCGAAATCGCTCCAGGTGAATTTTGGGATTGTTCCTTAACAAAGGCCATGGCCGACTCCTTTCCCAGCTCCTGTCATTGTACCAAGTTGTGTGTCGCCGTCTATAATGACCTCGCTGTCGACGAGACGTAAAAGCCTACTTACTTTACACAAATCAAAACAATAAAGATATGTAAACAAATGTGAACCGCTAATTCATTTTCTATGTCCTACTTAGCTTTCTTATTAAAATAATTAGCATACCATTTATGTGATGGAGAAATGTAATTAAAGTACGATTGTAGAAAACCTTCCACTTTAACGAAGAACTTCCCATTTCCAATCCCAGCGGGATTATATTCTAGCCACCCATGGTGAGAAAAAAAAATTACGCGACTGTATCTTATAAATTTCGAGCATGAGTACAGACGCTTCACATTGTGTTAACCACTGATTTAATGTTAACTATATTTTACCTTCTTCTTAACGAAAAGGTACGGAATTATTAAATGCAAAACATTTAGCACAAAAAACTGGAGCTAAACGTCAGCGAATTTGAATGAACGCGAAATCTCATAATGTGCATTGTTTTTTGCTTCCCATTTTTAAATTTTTATAATCGTAACAGTGCATGAGGAGTACAGCTGGAGTGCAGACTTCTGCCCGGACGTCTGCGACCTAGGATGTAAGAAATCACATGGCGTCCTACCATGTAGAAGCAACAGAATGCAAAGGGCGGGAAATCGAGGAAATTCGCCAGTTCATTGGCAACGTCCGTCACGTTTCTCACGTGCGAAAAATCGGTGTCCCACACACACACAGGAATCGATAGAAACCGGAAAAATTCTCGGATTCACTGACCTGTAGGATAGTCTTCAAAAATATATGTGCACTCGAGTAAAAAGCAGCTGCTCGCTGACACAGTGAGATGGGCCTGCATATACTTAGTTACATTGTCATTATTGGCTCAGCGACTTACACGAGGTGTCAAATAACTCAGGATCAATTGTGAAAGTGACACGAACGTACAGTTGGTGGAGTTCTAGCTTGTGCCTAAAATAAAACGCGAATTTTTCAGGTCCCTAGGAATCGAACATTAGCGGGAGACGAGTGCTCTGTCTATTGTGCCAACTGCAAAATCATAAATTATTAACGGCGCACGGAATGCTTAACAATTTTTAAACGCAAATTTTGACAAATGTCACAGAACATAATTGTACCTTTAATACCTCGCAATTGCGAAAAAAATAAACAGATTAGGCCTACGCATCTTTTTTTAAATTTTTAATAACGGTGCTGTACAAAATATAATATTTTCGGAGCCATTTTTGCAACGGTTACGATTATAAAAGCTTGAACTTACCGCGCGGCACCATAAAACGTTAAGTGAGAGCATCTGAGTAAAAAAAAAATGTGCATAATCGTTTTGTACATAATATAGACTGATTAACTTTACGACCAAAATATGGATTAATCAATAGTAGGCCAGTTTAAGCTTCAAGGTCAGGAAATGGATTTGCGGTCCTTTAACAATGATATCATAAGAGCTGATGAGGGTGAAGTGAGGTGAAAGGACAACACAACATCCATGCCGTGCTGGGATTCGAACCCAGGACTTCACATATCGTAGACCGGCGCCTTACCAACTGCGCGATGGGGGTCGACTGAAAGCCTCAAGGTGATAGTAAGTACTACGCGAGGTAACTTTAAGGCCATATTGAATTATATTATTTTTCGCTTTTTTGGAATTCTAAGAAGAAAAATTTTAAATATGCGTTTAAACCAAAAATTCTATTTACGTTTCGCTACAGTACAGACCTTGCGATTTAGCTGTTAACATATAATTACGCCACAATGTGTGTGGCAATTTTTTTCTTATATTCAGAATTTGCCCGCCAAATTGCGACGTAACTATACATTACTAGCTCAATCACCGTGTTTGAACTGTAGCACAAAGTAGATAGAATTTGCGGTATAGTCATCGATTTAACATTTTTCTTCTAAGAATTCCAAAAAAGCAAAACATTATAAAATTCATTATTGCTACTGAAACCGAGCCTTGGTGATTTCAGTCTGTCCACCTCCCGACGTGGCGACTCGGATTCGAATCCCGGAACGTCGCACGCAGCTTTCGAACGTTGCGAATGCAGTGGTCGTCATATTTTGACGGCGGGGTTATCTCAGGTCGCTTCTTCTCTCCACAATCGTGCGTTCCGCCGCTGCTCCTCGCTCATCTCTTCTTGCCATTCGTAATAACAGACGTGGCAGGAAGTAAACTAACAAACCGTTAACAATTACCGAATACATGTTTCGCCTTCCCAATAATGGACTTTTCCGTAAACATACTGACAATCCCATAAACAATTTTCGCTTTATTAATAACGAACATAACTATGAAAATAATTACAAACCACACCTAGTTACGATAAATTACGTATTTTCAATTAATGATACTGTGACGTGGAGAGACAAATTCACGGAAACTTTGTTATTCAGAATACAAAATGTCCATTAATTTACGAAGAATCCCGGTTTTGAGCCAGAACATTTCCATGATTTTACGGAAATTATCAATAATGTAGCTATTCAAGGGGATTGACCCCTATCATTTAGGGTTTATCAGTTGTTAATTTCTGTTTCAGTGAATTTTTAAAATGGGTGTGGCATGCCACTGCATAGATAAAAACTATGTAGATATTCTAAAATTTTTGCATCCTCAGTACCTGCATTATTTTGAAATGGGAAACAGCTGATAAGGGAAAAAATTATTTACATGGGGCGAGCAACTACAATGGTCACACATATAACAGAAACCACCGAAAATGAATTCCAAAAGTGAATGAGGCAATAAACAATGCCCTGCCAACTTAATTTTTTTTTATTTTTAATAAGAATGATTGTAAATCATAACTGAGAAGAAACAATCTCCCTGAAGCGATGGTAAATATTTTCACAGTTCTCTTCATTCTATCCTTCGACTTCTAGAATACATATTTCAGTTAATTATTAACAAATAATGTACATAGTTATCGCATACTTTAGCTGCACACCTCTCGGTACGAAAATTGCTGTCAACGAATAAGTCGCAAATAAATATCTGGGTGAAGAAATGCTGCTTACGTAGTATCAAATATGAAGTATAGGTAATATAAGGTACAGTGCGCACTAAAGATTTAATACTCGAAAGAAATTATTATCCGGTACTGCGTATAATTTAACATTGACAATAGCTACCTTACACACTGTATGGTTGGCAGCGAGTTGCCGGTTGTGGTTCCACGTATATTCCTATTTAAATACAAAAATACTGAAATTAAATCTACTGAACACGGAATAAATATTTAAATAATTAATAAACTTTTTTTTTCAACTACATATATTCCTACCGACTGTACAAGTTATTTTCAACGCCCAAACATTAAGTGGCGTGTACAGAGAGGTTAAACATTTCCCGACGTTAGCTGTTACGTGCCGAAAGATACGTATTGGCTGAAAACAGAGCTTTAGCAGGGTTTTTTGAGTGTTCACTTTACCCAAAACCACTTATAATGGAATATTTCTTGACTCATTTAAATCACGGTGAACCGACTCACAGTATGACCTTCTGAACACGCGAGCATGACCAGAAATATTCACAGAGAAATAAGGGTTATCGAATGCAGCCAAACGTGTAAAGGTTTGTATATAACTATAGATAGTTCATAGTAAAATTGTTACTTTTGAAGGCAGTCTTGTAAAGAATAGTTATTATAATGTATTTTATTGTGACTCCCAGTGTTATCGTCGAATTATGATGAGCTCTGTACAACATGTTCATTACGTATATTATCGTGTTTAAGTTAATAAGAAGCGGCAATGTACGAAGTGGCTGAAAAAATTTACTACGTCGTAAGGGTGACTTTTGACGTGAACAGCCTACAAACCAGTGGGATTATAATGTTGATCCAATCAAATGTTTGTTGGCTCTAAACAGAATTACTAAAAACGTGTCGTGCAAACAATTTTCAGTTTATCTGACTCTACATTTATGTTGACAAATAACATTGGCTAAACGAAATATATATTGGCTTAAATTCGTACATAAATTTTCTGGCCATACCCAGACAAACGGTCGCCTGTACCAAACACTTTTTCTCAATGCAGCTGTAAATTTTACCTTGGAACTTAAAATTTATTTATATTTATATTATGTCGGACCACTTATTCAAGTTGTCATGAAGACCTAATTTGTGAATCAAACTATTTAAATTGTATTCCCTTCTGGTTATTTTTTGTCATTATTTTACCAGGTAGCATTGCTGTCTTTGAAATGGATGGAGTTACGCAGAAGGGAACCAATCAACACATTACTGGAGCCAAGATATTCGAGAACAAAGTCTACTTCGTCCATATAAACCTTGTAGAAACAACTTTTCCTGGCCTGTACTTTTTATTAAAATATTATGATTTAGTACTTGTTCTTTTTCTAGAATATACTTCTTAATATCTTCTTATACTTGGAATGATTATCTCAAAATAAACTACTTTGTGGGTTTGTTCCGTTCTGCATATCTCTATCCAAATATTCAGTGCTACCCGGAGTTATGTCCTACGGCGTTTTTAGGCTCACTCGCTCATATAATAACGATAAATCAATTTAATACAAAAAATCTTTTTCAGCGTATGATTTGATCAACCTCACAGTGATTGTACTCTTAAGATATGATGGGTATTTTATATTAAATACGTACGGCTTTCTTGAATATCTAATATAATCATGGATTTGATCGTTGTTTCCAGTCGTTATTACATAACAAACAATTAATTTGTAGTGTTCGCAGTACACAATAATGACTACATTCGTTAGTTGATTACACACATTAAAACCAGTTATCACGTAAGTACAAATATACCGCTATCATTTTATATTGATCAGAAGTAAAATAAAAAGCTGCGTCTAACTGCCGTTATAACAATCATAAATATTTAATTTACGCTTTTATTATTCACTTACTTTTACATTCTTTACAAAGGACTCAAAATCTGACTTAAAGTTGTAGATATATTACATTTATAACATAAGTAAAGCTCTGGCGACAATACTTACGCATAGTGCCTATACAAGAAGCAGTGAAGTTAAGTTAGTTAATTTATGTAATGTAGACAATAGTTTAATAAAAAATAAATAGTGAAATTGCATTTTTAAAAATAATTTTGCTACCCTAGTGACCTATACCGCTGAAACTAAATTGAAAGAGCCAGCATTTTTCGAGAAGGGAGGAAGAAATGCTATTCTTTGTAAATGTTTGAATAAGAAAGAAAAGAGACAGGATGAACATCTGAAAAAGGTTTAGATTCTCAGGGTTATCAACGACATTTATCTCTTGGCGTGTTTGAAGAAGCAAGCTTAAAGAAGCTGTAGACAAGTATTTCATCGTTTACAGAAGGGAGGAATGATGAAGCATGAAAGAGAGAAACGTTTATTCTATTTGTGTTCATGAGAACGTCACTTAGTAAAATGTAACCATTAAAAAGAAGTTTATAACAAGAAAGAATAAACAAAGATAAAACATGATTATACCGATATTGCCCCGTAACGCCAACTAAGGTTCTGTTATCTTTCAAACACTACTTGTAATATAAATGTACTAAACCCGTCTTAGTTTATCGTCGAGTAGAAATATATCGCTCCAACCAGGAAAGAAAATCTGTCGAAGTACACTGGAGTGGAGAAATTCGGTAAGCATTTGACTTCGAAAACTTGACTGCTTAAAAGCCCGTGTCATTTATTACTATGATTTTTTTCTTAATTACTTCCTGATTAAAGATTTTGCAAGATATGACTTTAAATTATTTTAATAGGGACGTTGCTAATTACTTGACCTTTCATTACATACATTGTATTAAATAAATTAAAGCGTAACTATGAAATATTAAGCTAGTATAAATTTTAAGATATAGATTTTCTCTCACCAAATAATAAACACAACTACCAGTACCTAATTCGTCTTGCAATTCGCACTTAATAATAAATTGTAATGTTTATATATACACACACACATATATACACACACACATATATACACACACATACACACAGAATCATTGCCGGTTATTCTGTACATCCTTCAGTTACTAAGCGAAGGTGAGGCAGCCTCTTAAGGATGACACGAGGTCAGTATATAGGTATTAACGACGGAAGGAATAAAAGGGTCGTAGGTTACTTATATCCCTGAAGGAACTCGCCGACCAAAGGCAGCGTGCAACGTTTCTCGCGTGCGAAAATCGAGAAAGACATAACTGGGAATGGAGAACTGACTATTGGAAACCTGAGAGGGATGAGCGGAGCTGGAATGGTGTATTCTGAGCACACCACCATCGCAGTTATATTGAGTCATTTATTAAAATGTGCTGATTTATAATTATAACAGCTGTAAATTCCCACATGTCCACCAATGTTCTCAAGTAGCCTAATAATTCATTGTTTTATCACAGAGATGCATCAACCAAAGCTGAGTGATTATAGGTTTCAAGACGTACAATCTGACTGGTACTCTGCTCAAAGAACACAATATGTACATGTATTTACAAGAGAATGTAAAATTATGTGCTAACATAGCTTATGTGTATGTAAATTGTATAGTCTTAATTTATCTGTACAGGCCAAGTGAGAGTGCAATACCCAACTTCTGTCTTGGTATGGGCTATTGTATATATAATTTTTCATCGTACAGTTATATTCACATAAACAAAAATCTATGTAATATCCGTTGTAATTTAATTTAAAACTGTATATAGAGCCCCTGATATGAGCTATTAGCTCCTTGGGGTAGTTTTCAATAAAAAAAAATCTTAAGTACTGACACAGCAAAAAATAATTGCGCCTTTGGTTGTCAATACGTACTGTTATAAAGCTGTCAAGAATTTTTTACGGGGTGTGGGGGCGGGAGGATTTGGTACGTGGATGCAGAATACATTCAGTGAAGTGAAAATGTAGCAACACGGTAGTCTAAGCATTTTAAAGCTTGGTAGATACAACTATCCCAAAAATAGTGTCAGCCAGAAAACTCGGAGATACAACTGCAGGACAGTTACAACCACAGCGAAGAAAAAACTACATGTGACGTTGCATAATCTTTAGCGAGCAGTAGCTCCCACATTACACTCCTGCCTGTCAATGGTAAGATAAGCAGGTAGGGGAGCTGTTCTGGAGTCATTTAAAGGCATTCAAGATGTCGTCAACCGAAGGCGAAGAGAGCGATGAAGTTTAAAATTGGACACAAATTTTATTTGTAAAGTTCATGAAAATGATACTGCGTGGTAATGCAGTACATAGTTTCACGGAACTGGGACTGATGTGACGCCATCCTCTATAAAAAAAAAATCTTCTAAACACTGAAAATATACAGTATTAGATACAAAAGTGACAGGTAAATAATATTAAATTAAACGATCAAAGAAACCAGTCAGTGCCAGTACTGTAAACACTATGATGACCAAAGTGCCAGTAAATTATGCAGTAGGGGTTACAAAATTTACGGAAGAAACAACTCTATATTTAAATAGTCTTGCGCAATCCCGCGATTCTTCAAATAACTATTTTGTGTCGTCAAATGTCTGACATGCAGGCGAAAACTCTCATCTACAAACACTAACGTACGTCCCAGTGGGCAGATGATGTCGCTACTAGAAAATGACGAACTAAAATAATCATCTAATTCTCAACCCCGATGACTTCTGATGTCGCAGCTATTACAACTAAAAAAAAAAAATTAAATTGAAAATAAAAAAAATCAACTGGGAAATCTCAATATACAGGGCGCTGAAAGAAAGCGAAATACCGAGGAAAGGTCGCACTTAACAAGGTTTGAAGTAAGATTGTTACATCTTACCAACCTGCGCTATATTTTCTCTATATTTTAAAAACTGAATTAACCAATATGCAAAAGAACAATTAAAAATAAATACTATGGAAGCAAAGAAAATGCTGGCCGCTGCTCTTCACAGTATAGTACGACACTCTTGATCAAGTACTAGGCCAATGATACACAGTTACTATTACAGAGAGGCAGCCTTAGCAGAAATGGATGAGTAAACTGTACGATAGGTCCTGGTGATGAGAATACTATCCCTCTGGATGTTTCTCTTCATATATGTATCGGAATGTACGTGCTAAATTTTTTATGCTTGCTATTTTGTACAGCTTATTAATGCGTTTGTGTGAGCAGCAAATGCTTTTTTTACTATCCACACACAAATATATAATATAGTTGCAAAATGCATTTTAAGAAACATATTAGGAACGTATCATGTCGTTTTTGTTCACCACGAATTGTACTCGTGTAACTCCTGCATCATCTTCCTCTTCAATAAACCATCTTTATCTCCGCCTGTACTTACATGTCCTCAAATCCATTCCGGTCTTCCAGGTATTTGGTAACATCATGCAGCACATCGCAGCTCACAAAACCTTTTGGTATTATAACTAACGCGAGTTGGACACACCAAGCATTGGTAAATAATCAATGTTCTTTACTCAAGAACTCAAGATTTAAGATCCCGCATAGAACTTCTCCGTATCCTTGCACCGTATACACATCGTGGCAACTGAACACTAACACTAGTAAATTATTTTCCTGCATTATATGTCACCAGAACATTAATACTGGCAAATCCCCTTCAATTAATGCATTCATCCCCAAGCATTCAACTTTTCATTAGTATGTGGTTTAAATATAATACGCTTACAACAATAAACAGATTATAGTGCGTTTGCCACACCACATTCACGTAATTGATTCCTAGCGTTGTCTGGGGCCAATAATTCATGTGTAAGCTGCTTCGATAATACGTACCGTTACGTAATTCACAGCATTGCAGCAGATACAGAGTCACATTTAAGTTATATTGTTTCACAGTTTCATATGACACTTTGAATTAAAGGAAGTGCAATAAACATAAAATTAAAAACATTAAACATCATGTGAACAACTACATAGTATTTTTGAATAATTATTTACACTTTCCCGTAGGTTTGATCAATTATTTACTATGATTTAGATTAATTGAAATTGTTTCCCTTGAATAAGTTTTTTTTAATAGTGCTGATTACAATGGTCCACTGTAAAAAGTAGGTCTTTTTTAAATTGAGGGGGTTAAAGTATAATCTGTAGTTTTTCAATATTCTTAAAATTTGAGGTTAGTTATATAAAAAGAGCTTGTGACATAACAAAAAGCACATACTTAAATGTCAATGGTGTCACAAATGTGTGTCCAACATGGTCTCGAGAGTTTGGTGTCGTTTATTTATGTTTTATCGGCGTAAAAATGCAGTCGTGTTGTTTGAAACTCATGGCGTACCTTCCAGAATATATATTTAGTCATGTGGTGTCACCAAGATCTTGGTTCAAAACCTTATAGTGAGTATGTAGCTAAAATTTACTTTTTACTAAAAACAGCTGGGTTAAGGAAAACAGTAATGTGGCAAGCATTGTTTACATTTGTCGTTCTGAAATTTCTACGCAATTATACTATGCGATAAAATGGTAGTATGTTCTCCTTAGTTAATATATTCATAAGGGACCAAAATAACCCAACATAGATGTGACTACTTAGCAATTATCTCCCGCGAATATTTCACTAAAGTCACGTGATACATGCTGAACACACAATTTCGTACGCAGATGTATAGAGGACACTCCCTCTACCCTGCATTTACTCTAAGATAATAATATTGTAAATATTTCATTCATCCATGGTCGCAGACATCTCGCGCCAGTTAAAGTTCGCTTACCTAATATAATGTCACGGCCACGGTCGTAGAATAACATCTGGACCACGGCCATAGAGGTACAGGTCTGGACACTGGAGTTGAAAATTGACTCCGTTATGACTGATTGGCGCCACTGGAACTCTGGGGTTGTTTTAACATTGCGCAAATGGGACTACAAGGAGCAAACTCGTGTCGGAGCTGCTAGGAGAACTGGCAGTAAAACGCTATACTACAATGTTAAAACAACACTTCATTGCTAGTGGCGCTTTCAGTCATAGAGGGGTCAGCTACACAGCATTGGTAGATATGCTAGTGTTCAGACCTGTACTTCTACGACCGTGATCTGGACACTCGCACACTGTATTTTGTTTGAACCCGTTGTTTGGTTGCAGTGCACCAAGTTACCGAGAGTGTTGTGCATATTTTGCGCTGCAGTCAGGGCGGTCGGGCTCAAACTCCGCCCACTTTTTTTTCCATTGTTAACATTATAAAGTAAATAAAGATTCCTTGAACCATGCTTTAGGATTGTGTGTTCAACATGTGTCACGTGACTTTAGTGAAATATGCGCTGGAAATTTGAAATAACATTGAGAGCCAAGATAATATTGCTTATTAATCACAACTATGTTGGGTTATTTTGGTAACTTATGAATTTATGAACTAAGGAGAGCATATTATCATACTACCGCATAGTACAATTGCGTAGAAATTTAAGAACAACAAATGTAAACAATGTTTGCCACGTTACTGTTTTCCTTAACACAGCTGTTTTTAGTAAAAAGTAAATATTAGCTACATACTTACTATAAGGTTTTGAGCCGAAATCTTGGTGACACCACATGACTAAATATATATTCTGGAAGGTACGCCATGAGTTTCAAACAACACGACTGCATTTTTACGCCGAGGAAACATAAATAAATGACACCAAACTCTCGAGACCATGTTGGACACACGTTTGTGACGTCATGTTCCCTCTAGTATATAATACCTCTATGATCTACAAGGAGCAAGCTCGTTTCAGAACTGCTAGGAGATATGGTAGTACGACACTATACTGCAATGTTTAAATAACACTTCATTGCTAGTGGCTCTTTCAGTCATAAAGGGGTCAACTCAATAGCAATGTTAGATAGGCTAGTGTTCAGACCACGGCCGTAGAGGAACAGGTCTGGACACTCGCCTGGATATTTGACCCCCTTGTTGTTTGGCTGTAGTTCACCAAGTTACCGAGAATATTGTGTTTTATTGGCGCTGATGTTAGGGCGGTCGGACTAAACTCCGCCCACTTCCTTTCCGCTAAGCTAAACAATTTATCAAAACGAATTTTTTATCAGTTTATGAAATACTTTCTTCGCTCATAAATTTAAGAAAAGGCTCCAGCAATCTTTATTTACTTTATAAATTTAACAATGGAAAAAAGTGGACGGAGTTTGAGTCCGACCGCCCGGAAAACAGCGCCAAAAAGTACGACATTCTCGGTAACTTGACGAACTACAGCCAAACAACAAGGGGGTCAAGCAAAATACATTGTTAGATAGGCGAGTGTCCAGACCTGTTC
>PNEQ01006021.1:0-19925 GCA_003012365.1 Medauroidea extradentata
GTTGCACTTACCATTGGCCAGCTGCTGGACTGGGCAGCTGACAAGTATGGCGACACAGAGGCTCTGGTGTCAGTCTACGAGAACACGCGGTGTACATTCAAGGAGGCGAGGGACCAGGTAAGATAACTCTTGTGTTTAACAGTGTACCACCTTCATGTGTTGTTAAGGTAAATATATAATATTACTGGTTGCACTTACCGTTGGCCAGCTGCTGGACTGGGCAGCTGACAAGTATGGCGACACAGAGGCTCTGGTGTCAGTCTACGAGAACACGCGGTGTACATTCAAGGAGGCGAGGGACCAGGTGAGATAACTCTTGTGTTTAACAGTGTACCACCTTCATGTATTATTAAGGTAATTGTATAGTATTACTTCTACCTTGTATTATAAATTGATTTACGTACTGGAAAACAATCCCAATGCACACTGTATATATATATATATATATATATATATATATATATATTTATAAATTTATATATGGCTGTTGATACACAGACTGCTTATTATATACACGAACCATTTCAAATACATCAATAACAATAACCGGAGGAACTATTGTGAAATATGTTAAATAGATTTAAGGCAAAGTGAATAACGAATTTACTAATAGTAATTTTATGCTTTGATAAACAAGAGAAACTCTGAGAGAGAGTGCAAACATACAATTATGGTGCATTAACACATTTATAATTCTAAATATAACAAGTAAAACCTTTATATAATTCTCTGAAGTGCTTTCTTAACAGGCTAAGCTAAAGTTAGGTTAAATTACATTATCTGTAAGTAGGTAGTGAAAAAAAAATTTAGTTACAAAAACAGTAGGAGAAATACAAATTTTGCAGAAATAAAGTTTCTGATAATCATACTTGTGAATGGTTATAACAGAACGAAACGCCGTTAGTAATTAAGGTTGTAAATAAATCAGCCTCCTAAAGGCTGACAGATAGTAGCACAGCCGTAAATTAGAATTTGGAACTGAATGCAGTTTTGACATGAAATATTCTTGATGTTGAAACCGTGACTAAAACTGATACTGAGACAGAAACTGGAATACTAACGTGTGGAAACTTGCGTCATAATAAGCTCATTTTAAACAAACAGCAGGTCATAAATTGCGATCAATATTGGGGCAAATTTTTAGAAGCTCCAAAGATACTCGTTCCTCATCGTACAGCAAATGAAGCAATGTAGCAGTTGTCTTTTTCAAATAATATTTATAGTACTTGAGATTTAACTCAATTAGTGCGCTAATAGTAAAGTTCAAATTCAGATTCAACCTGGATAGGACTTATGAATCCACAATGAAACGTCACTAAAGGTGTATCCGGATTGGGCTGAAGTAGGGGTGTAGTTTGATACAGTAATTCTAAACATACACAGGACTGAATTGAGACGAAATAGTTACCGTATTGAATGATTTGTTTGTTTATGTAAAAGGTTACATCTTCCTGTACTAGCCAATTTTACTGTTCAGTGTTTGAGAAATAAAGAGAAGTGAAAATAAAATTTACATTTAAAAACAAATATACTGATAATAATATTTTTTCAAAGAAGTACCCGTTAAACATTATTTCTGGTCCCGTTTTTTTTTTATTATTATTCTAAACGCACTAGAGTTCCAAGTGTATGTTAAATGTTGCCAACGGTTGAATCGGCGAGCTACTACAGAACTTTGTTTGTAAAATATAACCTAGTTAGTTTGCAAATTATCTCTAGCTACACTCGGCCATAGTTCTAGTTTTTTCCGTACTGATAACAGTTAAAGCTTCTTATCACTAAATGGTTAGCCTTGTAAACCCCGAGTTTTAAGTATGGGTGAGCCATTCAAGGGCAACTGTAATTGCTGGCTCTCGCTTAGTTACAACTGTAGACACGGTCGAAACATTGGTAATAGGTGTGCATATTAATCAGGGTAATAGTTTCAGAACAGAGATTACTGTACACAAAATAGAGTAAGTGTTCAAGGAAAGAAACTTAAAACAGTTGGTAAACAGTCTGCAGCTAATACATGTGTGGAATTTACATTCATCTTACCTACTCATCTCGCCACTCACTTAGTAAGGAAACAACTGTTTATACATATAGCTAACATACTGCCACTTCATAAAAATACAACTAATCGCATTGACCGTTATTCTAATTATCAATTAAATGAAAAAAACGAAAGGCATCTATGTAAGCGAATTCTTTTACGTTTTGTGGTGGGTTGCGGTGTACAAGTTTACAACAGTGTTGTATATTAGTAGGTACCTATTATGTTCATCAGTCATGTAAGTAAGTCGCTATTGTCTTGGAATCTCCAACACTTCACCTCATCACTAATAATTTAAACTATCGACATTATTTACACTTAATGTTTCAAAGCAACACAGACATACTTCGGCTGATTATTCTGTATCATTTTTTTAGCGCAATAATGCAATCATAATTGATCTAGGAGGGGACTGAAGAATCCTTATTTTAAACGCTGCCTGGACTGGACCGAAGTAATAGCAGAGTGACATAATTCAGTCAAGTCACCAATATGTACTGGAGTGTAAAATCCAGATTGGATCATTTACTCTAAAGACCGTCTCACTTATACACGTATAGTTTGGTTAGCATACTCAATACTTGTATGTATATGTATTTTTTATCAGACGACTAATGGGATATTTTCTGGTATCGCTGTACAAATATTTATCTTCATTTTTTTCTTTAATTGCCGTGGTGTTTCAGTTATTCATTCATATGTTTAAGTAGTTGAAAAGTTTTAGTGTGTCCAGATAATTTAATGAATAATTTTTGTTATATTTATTTTGTATACAAATGTTTATTGTAGTTATAGTTTAACTAATGTTAAACACAAATACATGTTTTAATTGTATTATATATGGTTAAGTGTAGGAGAAGGCGATAGGCTTAACTTCGATACAAAGTCATTACATAAATTAATTAATTAACTAAAGGAAACGAAGCAATCGTAATTTTGAACCCCGATTTTTGGTATGGACAATTTTATTATCGTTATAAAAAAGTCAAACAAAAGAGTTTGTTCTTCAATAAATAAATTGAAAGGTTAAAGAATTGTGTATTAAATACATATACTGACAAACTTGTCAGAAAATACATTAACTTTATGCCTCCATATCTTTCGGTATCAATTGTTCAGCAGTTCTTTCTTAGGCTAAAAAAATATGTAAGTACACGATCGGGTCAGGTTTGCCCCATGTTTGTACGTCAGTCGGTATTACAAATTTTACCATAAACAAAATAAAATTAAGTATAACACATTTTGAAAATAACTTATACAACTTACAGTTTCAAATTCCCGCCATTAAAATAACTACCTTCTTTTAGATCTAACGTGGTGACGTAACTGAACAAATTTTCTTAAGGCGCCCGCCTACCGGATGTATGTTAGTATGAGTGAGGCACGGCGCCAAGGGCGATGTTGACCGGCTCATCTGATGCGGTATTGCCTCTACCACAAGACACTGTAACAGCGTGCAGTGATATCTTAGAACACTCGCCTGACTGACACTTTCAGTGGTCACCCCACATTTTTATTGGTGGAAATTTTAAGCTAAGTCCATTGCATGCTTCTAGAGTAGTTTTACACGAATCCTGTGAGTAGTTTTACAGATATAAGATATTGGAAAAGCTGTTTTTGAGCATTTTGAGGGGCTCAGAAATTTTTATTTATTTATTTATTTTTTTTTTATAATCGGCACTGCAGTGCGTTTTAAGCGCGTTGTAGGCGATGCTCTTAAGGGCTTGGGCCCGAGTTACTCGGCTTACGAGAGAATTATATTTTTTAATGCATAATAGAGTCAATATCATAATTGCTTCGTAACTTTGTTGTAAATTGGTTTTACAATACATTGTAATTTTTCGAGATAAACTGTATGATGAGTATAGCTAATTTATCAATTAAAAGAAAATTTCCTTAATTTACTAATTAGCAACTATTTTGCAGTCTTCTGACTCGACAAAATTAGAGTATGCCGTTTAAATCAGCCATAACAAAGTTACGAAGCGATTTTACGATATCGGCTTCCATTTATGTTTTAAAAAATGTCATAAAATGCGAAGAAACTCGGGCCCATGCCCTTAACACCAGAAGGTTACTTCGAGGAAGTAGTAACAGACAGTCGTATGTTGTACAGGCAGACAAGATGGCGGCCGGACTACTGGCAATGGGAGCAGTCCCAGGAGATCTGATAGCAGTGTGGGGACGTAACTCTATCTGCTATTACGTCACATGTCTAGCCACTGCTAGGGCCGGCCTTGTACTTGTGAGTGAAACCTTACATTGTGCTTGTTTCTGTAAAGCCCGCACTTAAAAAAAATACTTATTGGTCACCACAAAATATTTTGTCATCATGGACCCTACCACATTTTTTTGTGGTGACCACTGACAAGGTTTTGCAGTGACTATCAAAAACTTTTGTAACCACAGAAAAAATATTTCGTGAGGTACATAATGACAAAATATTTTGCAGTGACCACAAAATCGTTTTTTCTGTGTACACTATCCTTAATTTTCTACACAATTACTTACTTATTTCTGATCATAAACATCGATAGCTATTTCATACTAGAATTGTATAGCAAATATTTTGTGTTTCATATACACTATCGCTGTTTACTAACAACTTCGATACGTAAAGAAGAAAAATATGTTTGTGATGTAAATGTAGAAATCCTGAAAACTGACATAAACAAGACACTCGTGTTACTCCCAAATAAGTTGCACTATCTTGTATTATTTAGGTTTTGATAACTACGGCAGCCATTGTTTAGCAGGAAACAAGAATTTTGTTTGTATGTAAATCACATTGGCAACCCTGCTTGCGTACTACCGTGGCTGTAAGTGTGCAACGCGCATGCGCGCGAACATACACTACGATGAAAAATAGGACGGGCTCTTTCTGTGAAATTAAGTACGGAATTCTGTGTGAACCAGCGCAGTTGCAGTACACACTGTCACAGTGATACTTGCACTGAATTAGGTACGGAATATTGTACTGAATTATGTGTGGTGTGTACCGGGCTTTAGACCTACTTATAGTTAAAGAGTACTGTGTACTGTTTTGAAATGTCTGTGTTTGACGCGCGGTAACAGCGGAGTGATAAGGGCCATAGTACCACGCTCGACGATAGGCACATGGTCTCTATTCGCAGCGCTAAACTGGCGTGCAGTGTTTTCCTAGAATCTTTTTCCTGTGGGACTCTAAGACGTGACCCTGAAATTTAATTTTTGCATAGTATGAAGTAAAGACCAATGCACGCGCCTCATTTTGTAATTTACAGATTCAAGTCGTATTTTCACAGTTACAGCCGTCTAACAAAGCAGTTTTTAGCCATTTTCAGAGGCCCAAAATTATGTTACTAACAAGCATTCTGAATTTTCAAAAAGTGGCATACGTAGTTTCAAGTGGGTGTTCTTTTCATAGATAACAACAATACGAATAAGTTCGGCGGTTTCGCGTAAAAAAGTATTCACGTGACACGCCAAAACACCGTCCAACAGCTAAGTACACAGTCCTTTTAATGTTTAAGTTTGTAACTGAATATTTACTGCGTGTTCCCGCTTTCAAGCGTGTGTGTGAGTGAAGGCTGGGGTGGAGGTTGTGTCGCCTGTTCTATTAGCAAGACATGCCTGTCGCCCTCCGGCCCGAAGGAATACATGAGGTGAGATGAGCGTGGATCAGACACGGAATGAGAGAGGCGGTGGAAACGGGAGTTCCTCGAGGAAACCCGCCGGTTAACGGCAACGTCCGCCACGTTTCCCACGTGCGAAAAATTCGGGACCTAACCCGCCGAGGATCGAACCCGGATCGCCTGGGTGGGAAGCGAGAGGTCTAACTTTTTTTTTAATGTTAGGCTCATAGGCGAGGTCTCGACATCGCCAACGAGCCAAGGATCCTTCCCTTTGCAGCTTTAATTGTTCGACAATTCCCCAGCATTTGTTGACTTTTTATTTTGTAGTTTGTAATTGTACAATGACGTTGTGTAATTAGTCATGACAAATACAAACATGACTGTCCATAAAACAGCAATATGTCATAACCCTCGTTTTAACTGGAGTTAACTATTCGCTATATAAAGGCATAATGGCTATATTTATATTTGTCATATCCCCCCCCCCCAAGAACTAATTTGGATTTATTTTGATGCATATCAGAATGCATTTTCTCCTATGATGTTTTAAAAACAGTTTTCAGTGAAACTATAATATTGTGGGATATGACATGTTAAAGTTTCATGAACGCAGTACTGATCCCAGAGAGGCAACTGTAAATATAACCACCCTTGCCGGGAATCGAACCCGGGACCCTTTGCCTAGCAGGCATAAGTTCTGACCTCTGAAACAAGCGGTCGGACCCCTCGACCACCGCAGCCCCTTCATTACTTTGTAACTCTTTGTTCAAAATTGTTGCTCTCTTTCTGGTGTTCCTTACAAACGCCTAACTGTAGAACATACACTGCCACAAGTTGCCGCACTATGCATTAATTCTTACTGTATTTTCCTAACTTAAGGGCACGGTTCGCCTCAGTTTTCAACGTCTAATTTTATTTTTATATATGTACCAGATATTTGTTTATCTTATTTTAGGCATAAGCTGTGATTAAATCTTCCTCTTAGGAAACTTTTGTATCTCTCATAGTTTTTGCGTAATGAGTCGTAAACGTCAAAATTTGCACTTTACGGTTTTAAGTACGCCACTAAAACCAACTGACATACCAAACCGATAAAATTCACAGTGTATAACAGTTTTGTAGGCTATAATTTGAAACGTATAAAAACAAAATATATAATACATTTTTATTTAATAAAAAACGCTGAATTTTGAAATGAAAATTTTAAAAATATCAACAATTGTTTATAAATACAAAAAAAAAATTGTATTTATATATGTCAACATTGTTATAGAGTGTGGATTTTTTTTCAGTTTGGTATGTGAGTTGTTTTTTAATGGCGTACTTAAAACCGTAAAGTCCAAATTTTGACGTTTACGAATCAGTACGCAAAAACTATGAGAGATACAAAAATTTCCTAAGAGGAAGATTTAATCACAATTTATGCATAAAATAAGAAAAAATATCTGGTACAAATATAAAAATAAAAAAGACGTAGAAAACTGAGGTGAACCGCTCCCTCAACTAAGCTCTCCTTCGATGCAGCGCACATTGTTTGCTTGACAAAAGGAGGGGTTTAGAGGAGGAAAGCTTTACGATGAAAACCGTGTAAACAACTGTATGTCGGTAGTATGTATCTTTATTTGGGCACATGTGTATTCGTTAGTGTCTTGAATCGCACAAAACAGCGTTCGCCGTTACCAATATTATTTCATAGCAATTTCAAACATAATATAAAAATGCATGAAATCTCAATATCTGATTTTAAACTAAATTCAATCACTAAAATTATAAATCAAATTTAATACACTTTTTCTTGTTAGAAAATGTTTATTTTACGACATAAAATACTGCAATATTTTAGATGTTAGATAAATGATTACTTCTTACAGAATGGATTCTAAACGTACAATAATAAATAAATATGCATTAATAAACATTTAACTGTGTTATTTATTAGGAATAATGTCATTTGGAAAATAAAATATGCGTGTTGACCTAACGGAATTAAAAATTATAGTTATATTTATGTGTAGAAGTAATTTATTTATTACATCGTATTATTATGTTGAAAATTTATCATAATATTTTGAACCTGAATCCTTTAAACAAAACTTCATTGACGAAAATTTAAAACGCAAACAGTATGCTGCTAATTTTTTTTAGTTGTAATGTAATATAAACCCAATTGATTACAACTATCGGAAAAACATTGTCAAAATATTATTGGCCATTTGGTTGTAAAAATTAAGCTGTATATATGTACGAGACTTATATACTTGATAAATAAATATTGTATAATATTTTCAGGTTCGTATCGCTCATGAATATTTCGGAAAACAAGAACACATCAGACCAACTTATGTTGTCATCAAAAACAAACCGAAGTACCAAAATATCAAAATAAATATTGTGCGTTTTTATTTGCTATTGTATACAGTATACAAAAATTACGTATCTGGCTGCAAGGAAACCAATGCTAACGTTAACTTAAACAGTAATATAAATAATGTTTAGTGTTAGGTGCGGCGATATAGTCATCATACAACATATGCATGTGGGAAATGAAATGAAAGTTGCCATTGGCCGACTGGTTATTTCCTGGTTCTTTATTCTCCCCGACCTTTCATGCTCCGTAGTTTATTTCAGAAATAATATTAAATAAAAAATATTCTTTATCTGCCACCTTTTTAAACGGACTTAAAACTTCAAAATAATGTCTCCTGGGAAATTACTTGTAAGATTAAAATGAGAAACGTAAGACGCGTGCAAAATATAATTATGAATGAATTGGTTCCCTAAGTCACTAACCATTTTACTGCACTGGAAATGATATGAATTGTTGTGTGCTTTTTCTGAACGACACGTACGCTCCTTACTATTATCTGTTTCATGCGTTCTATGTTTTTCGTTTTATTCTCATATATTTCATGGATAAATTACTTTGTACTTACTAGTCCGTTTTAAAATATGTATATTTAATACATGTTTATTTTAAAATATTTTCTGTTATTTTTTTTTCTTGTCTCATGTGTGTGAATTATTGTAGGCATGTGTCTGAAAATACGTTGCGTTTAAAATGTCTTAGTTTTATAAGTTTTTTTTTTTCACAATTTTTTCTCTTATTTTGCATTGTCTTCTTTTTTCTGAGATATGTTTGTTTTAAGTTCTATTATTTAGCTCATCGGTAAATTCTTTTAACGCGGTGTGTTTTAAAAATATATTTATTTTTGTGTTAATGATATTTTTTCTCAAATTTTTGCTGTTATGTTACATTGTCATCTAGTTGAAATCTATATTTAAAGTATCGAGTTTTCAGCTAATTGTTACCCTAACTTGTTTTTACCGAGCAGACAAACAATCTGACACAAAGCGAGTTAATAAAAAGAATCAATTAATAAGACATCTCTGTTAAGAACTGACCGAAATCTCTTAACCCCAATATATTTAGCGTTCAATTTATACGTCACATTCTGACAAACACTTGTAATGTCAACATATAGTTCTAGCAGAGTGTGCCCGCTTAGTGGGACTTTATAACCTTGTGTTTGCGATTTATCTACCGAATGTGTCAGTTTAACGTTATTAAGATTACACTCGTAATAATATTCTTGTATTTTACCTACTGCTAACAAACACACACACTATTATCGTCAACGCCATTTTAATTACTACATAAATATCTTGCCTTGTTTGCTTTGTATAGCACAGACATTTGCTGATATTTACATGTAGAACTTGTCGGAACTTTTAAACGTATGCCTTAAGCAGAAGTATAAATTTTAATTAAAATACCCTAATTGTTAGCTAATTGTATACCAAAAGTAATAAGATTGTATTTTAAAACAAAAGCTATAGAAGTTACACGAGAGTAAGAAAATGTGAGACATTTTAATCTACAATTGATGAACAAAATATAAGCACAAATAAAAAAGCAAACTAAATCAACACTTACTTGCAGTCAGTTCCAATACTTCATGCTAAGAAAAAATTCGAAACAGTTCAAAAATTCCTCTCCAGTTACATTTGAAATCATATTAGTTTGTTTTACAGTTCTGAATTTATAATTTTCTTCCTCGTTTTTACTTTTTTTAATTACTTTGTTTTAAAATATTCTATGTTTGTGTGGTAAAATAACGTAGTCGAGATGACAGAACGTTTATTTACAGAGTTTTACGAACCTCCCACAAGGCCACAACATACACAGGTGTTTTGAAACTTTACAAGTCACCTACAGATTTTTATCACCCATTATATATACTATTGCATATTGCTATTTGGGCTCATTTTCTTTTCATACCAAACTGTACCTTTATGATGTGAATTTTTACTATTGGAGGTTTGAAATACTCGTGCCCAGCTTCGCTTAGTTAATTAGGTTGCACGAGTAGAAAAGGGTGTTAAATGACCATACCGGAGTGATTACTGAAAACCCTAAGGACAGAGATAAGACGGAAGGAGGTGGGAATCTAACCTAGGCCTTCACGAATGCGAGGTGAGTGTTTCACCACTACTCTATCTAGCTCAAAAAAGTAAAATACTATCAGTACATTTAATATTAGTCATTTCAGTATTAGTTAATTTAGTATACATCAAATTTTACCCATATGTGTTTTCCACCGGCTTGTATAAAGCAACTTAAATGTACCCCTGAATTTGATAAATACATTAACAGAAACATAGCAAAATTTCTGCATGTTTTTGATGGCAGTAAAGATACAGGACGAGGGTAATGCATTACAGGCAAAGGTGAACCCTCGCTTTAAAGAGGCCGAACTGCTACACTGCCTGACGAAGGTGAGAGCCAAAATACTGGTAGCTGCAGAAACAGACGAATCTCAGCGATACTACCAGAGATTACGCAACTTGGCTCCAGAGATAGATAGCTGTGAACAAGGCCAACTACGTAGCACGCAGCTGCCAGAGCTGACTACTGTCATCTTCACTGGGGATCAGCCGAGGCCGTGAGTACATGCCTCCAATCACAGTTGATATACTGCTGGTTTTTATTGTTCTCACTTGGTACCAGCCAAGGACCTGAGTACATGTCTCCAATCACAACTTATTTGTTATACTGGCTAGTGCGCATTATTGCCACTGGGGATCAGGTAGATAAGGGGAGTCTGCGGATATTCATAGAAACCTGACTACAACCAAGGTGTTGTATCTCCTCAGTTAGTCAGAGAATCTTGACCGTAATTGTTAGTCTTGAACTCTCAGTGGCTGCTGTTATAACTGTATCATTACTGAACATTTTTATCACATTCCAGCAAGACCCGTCAACAACGTGACTCTCTTGTGTCCACACATATTTAGATGTTGCAATTCTACATATTCTTAACAGCAATCAATCAACAATAATTATGTTCTTAGTCTTCATTCAGTAATGCCCGTGCCTAAGATAGTAGTTATGCTAGTGCCTTTAACATGTTAAAGTTGAAAACATTCGGCAGTAGTGTTTTATTGAGTTTAAAACTGAGTATAAGAGGTTACCAACCTCAACTAAACGAAATTACGATAATTTTAATTCCTACAAAAATGGGATGTTTTCTGTCAAAACAAATAATTTGTGACATTTTACGTATTTTATTGTAACAAATTTAAAAGTTATAAAAACGCTTTTAATATCGTGACCGTTTATTTAGTTTTACGACAGAAAAATGTCGCACCAAAACTCAGCCACACTTAACTTGCTTTATTTGATGTAAGTAGCGCAGAGAACAAAAGTAGTCGTCAAAAATACTTAAATTATGTGTTCGTACTTAATGAGATCCAGCCATGATCGGAATATGCTTGGTTTGCGTGTAAATTCGCTTCAGCCGAATGTGTTCCTCGTAAACGAGCTCTGCCTCCTGCTGACGGTCAAACTGGCTATGATCGTCTTCACCGGAACAGAATAAGAATTAATTCCTTTCAGCTTACATCACATGGGCTGATCTTGTGATCAGTGGGACGAACCAGGACAATGTGTTTAAGTCATTACATATTTTGACTAATATATTAACAGTAAACCATCTGTGAGCTTTTTAAATATTTGTTGCAATGAAAGTTTACAACTGTAATTTATTAGTTTGTAGACATACGCCATGAGCAATGGCGTATGTCCACAAACCAATAAATTCCAATTGTAAACCATCTCTCTCACACGGGTAAATCAAAATAACAGCTTCTATTGCCGATTCCTTGATACTTGTTGGAAACTGGCCACCTTTGTGATTAACTGGGATCACTCAAAATTTGTAACTTAAATAGTCTAGGCCTTTATTTGTAGAAATACAATAACTGGTTGACAACTTTACCATAGACAAGATCGTGTGCGTCTACTTTAGTCTACGTAAACTTGCCTAGAACTTGCCTCATATTGCCCCGTTAATGCATCAAAATTATTCACACACATGACGTATTGACATTCATTTATTTTTACAATTTCTGGAACAATTTAATGTGGCTTTTACTGCAGATAAAATATTCATTAAGAAGCAACTATAAGTAATGACACATAAGTTTCAGGATTAATGTTTACATTAGTTTTGGAGCCAGTATATAGTTACAAATATGTAAATAAAGTAATAAATCACGAAATACGATGAAAATATGCATGGAAAATTATCTAAACAATTTACTGATAACTAATTAAGTAAGACTTGCTTAGCACATATATACCTATAATATTTAGAAAATGATATATAAGTTAGTACACGAGCTACTAAAAATTATTAGATATATATATATATATATATTTTTTTTTTTTTTTTCGTTTTTGGATATTACATACTTCATTTTATAACGAAAATTAAATTTACTGTAGTTTCGTTATTTTTCACGTATTAAAAGAGTTGAATCATATAATATATACACGGATGTGTAGCACATGAATGAGACTGCGTACATATGTATATGTTTATTATAACATGCTTTGGAACATATCTAATATTTCAGACGTGGTCCACAATGTAGGTATGTATTGTTAGAAAGTTTAGAAAAGTCTAGTGAACATAGGTTCGTAAATTAGCAATTCTTCATAGCTAACGTGTTCACCACGAACTTTTTTCTTTTGTTTAGTGCATAGTCTGACGCAATGTGAAAGAGGCAACGTACCGACTTTGTGGAGAAGGGGTAGTTTGAGGTTATGTCCGTTAACGTTGTAAACACGACTGTTACCTCATTTCACTATCCAGTGACTAGGCGCTGACTGGCAGCACAACCAGCTCGCAGATTTATATCGTAAAGTGTTTAGTTTTCAAACCAACGTGTACTGAAATGTGTTTCTCTTCATTTCAACTTCTTGTCCCTACATGTTCGACCATCACTCCTGAAAGTGCCAGTATTAATGTCTTCTTTGAGTAGTGGACACGTGTTGAAAGTGTACAAGACACAAAATTTAACTATTTTGCCTTGCAAAGTAGCTCTGAATATTGCCGATGTAAATTTGTTTGATGGCATGCAATAGTCGTTGAGGCAACAATGCAACCTTTCACTTAGGGGGATGGAGCGCCAGAGCAGAGAATTATCACATTTTTCGCCATAAATATTTTTCCCTCGCTTATAGAAATCAAGGCTCGACCATCTGTAGATTACACGTTTGTACACCTTCTTATTTTATTACATAGTCAAGAATTTCCATATTATTGGAGCACTGGTGGCAGATAGGAAAAATGTCTCTTTCTTCCTAACTCCAATCACTGCTCCAAAAATAAGACAATCTGTGACTGCCATCCTCCTTAAATGTTTTTCTTTTTTATTTCAGTGGTGCATTCCTACTGAGCGAAGTGCTAGCATTAGCAACTCCAGATGAAATCAAGAAGGTGCATGATCTGCAAAAAATATTACAGCCAGATGAAGTTGCTACTATCATTTTCAGCTCTGTAAGAAATATTTAGATATTTTGTCACTTTTAAATCATTTCAGCATTAATTAAAATATTATATAGATTAAACTCGCATTACATCATACATTATACGTATTTGTACTTTCACAATATTACATATAGTTATGAGCTGTTGAGAATCTGTGTCTAACTGCTAATTTCAAGTATTTATGTAACATTATTCTGTGAACTAACTTACCTGCAGAGTGGCATTTAATACCGTCATAATCGAATCATATTCCAAAGAGTAAAATAAGCTGTGAAATAAATGTTAACATTTTTCCAAAATGCAAACAGAATAATATTGGTTGAAACACGTAGTCGTATTTTTAGAATTTAGACAGAATTGTAGGACCAGTGACCATAGCCAAATGCAACGTATCCTGTATTTTTAGTTTGGTACTGAAGTGTTTGCCTGACATAATACTTTCGAATATTATAAATAACAAATTTACGCAGAGAAACACGTATGATTTTATTCAACTTTATATTTTTCGTTACCTGATACCATTATGATGTATCAACCGCTATTTTTGGTAATATTGGCTAGAATTTAATTATTAAAACAAATTATTGACCAACCACTACAGTTCAGTTTTTTATTTATTTTAAAGTTTGTAGTACACAGTACACATTTATGAAAATTATAGAAAAGTGTGGTTGATGCTGAAATATGTATGAGGTAAATAAAATACACTTCTGAATTCAAGCTACGCATATATGTATTAAACTGTAAATGGTCTTACTAAATGGACTGTGTGTGTATCTGCTGTGCGTGTATGTGTGTGTGTGTAATATACCACATGTAAGTTCGTATATTCAGATACAAGGCCATGATCCATATTTCTACTGCTTTTAAGACAATTATATTTTTATGCCTAAGCGTAAGCAGATATCCAAAATCTGTTTCACAGATTTGTTAAAAATTGTTTCTGATACGTAGTTAATTTTTTCTAGATAAAAATATCATAAAGTTTTGGCTAATTAGTTAATTAACTAGATATTACTTAATTACATAATTGGCTGAAAACTTTGTGTCTTTTATCTTACAAAAATTAGTTGCTGTTAATAAAACTGTGCGACAGTTTTTCGATTTATGATTGTTTAGGGTTTAAAAAATAAATATCGTAAAAGCAGTAAAAATAATGGGTCACGACCTTATTTCATTCAATATTTAATCTCTGTGGCTGCAAGATCAATGGCAGAAGTTATCGGTATTTCATGGGTTCCTTATATTTATCTCCTGATTGAAGGGTACGACAGGGAAGTCCAAACCAGTTCCATGGAGTCACCATAGATTGGTAAACGCCATGTACAACAACTGGAAGATGATGTCTATCGATGGCGAGGTAACATAAACTAATGTATTGCATATCTTAAATTTGAAATTAATTTAGTTTACCTTCTTAGAGTTAGTTTCTACCTTAATCAATTCGGCACAAACTAGAGTTCGAATACGGTTAAATAACTTTAAATCAAGATCTCTTGATTTAATCGTATCTTCAAACGTACTCGCGTTTTCTTTTGAAAATAATTTTACCGTCCGTAAACCTCTCGCGCAGAGATTTTCGGATAGTAAAATTATGTTTAAATAAAAACGCGAGTATTTTTGAAATTCTGTTATTATAGAGGCCTAGATATTATCATATTTAAAATTATAGAAATGACAGTTTTCCATTGTTGTAGATGTTGTGGTTTCAAGCCCTTATTTTCCTAAAAAAAAGTTTTAATTTTTTACTCGAAAGTAAAACGTAATACTGTAGTGCTATACAAATAAACGTTCGCTGATAAAATTTCTACTCGGCACAAATATCTATGCGAATTTTGATGAGTAGTTAATATTTTATTGACGATTGAATATTCCAGTCGTCCGCTGACATCGTACCTTTCTTTCCATGCCCCTTAATCAGTCAGTCAGTGAAGTGAAAATGCGCTAAAGCGTTCTGAAGTATAAAAATCAATCACGAAATATCCTCACGAAAATTTGTTCCTTCTCCGTTAACGTCACTGCAGAGTTTCGAGCTATGAATGCGCAGCAGCGTGTGCCGTGACAAGACAGTTTGACCTTCTTTGGAGATCTTCGGCGGATTTTGACACCGGACCAGAAGTAAATATTACGTGTACGACAAACAATTATATTATCAAAATGGTACCACGATATAAATAAAGAAGGGCATATTTCATAATAATGACATGTCTACGTGAAATTTAAAAGTTTGACACTGCAGTAAAATGAAAAATGTTCGTAGCGATGTGACACATTTAATATATAAATCCGTATGCTATCGTTGAACAGGATTTTCTGGTCAACTGACTTTTTTTTAAGATAATGTCAAACCTTGAGCTGAACAAGCAGCTGTTCATTCTTCCAAACACTGATGAGTCTATTTGAAGTTACCAAGCCAATATAACTGGATTTTTTAAACTGAAGGGTAAGTGATAAGAGCAGACAGGGAAAGAGAGGTATTTGTTGTATTTGTTTATCTACTTGTAGAAAATTCTAGGTGTAAAAGTGCACTATAAATATGTGTCAGGTTTTACTTGAAACATTATCAAAACGAATTGCTGACAATTATGCCTCAAATGAAAGTATTTCAAGTGACCTGTTTTATTGAAGCATGATTTAAATGTAAAACAATACAAATAAAAATTAGAAACCACAGGATGAAATGCAATTTACCACTATGTCAATATATTTTCAGCTGTTTGTGCTAACATGGTGAAGAGGCAACGGAGTTACGTACATGCTATAAAAATCTGAGAAAAATAGACTACGAGATATGACGTCAGAATACTTACATCATGTGTTGAGCCATGTGAAGTAGTGATGATTTCAGCGTCACTTTGAACAGGTCGTCAACAGCACTCTGTACTTAGAAGAGTCAGTCTCAGTCAACTTTTCTGGTGTATTACTCTTGTGATTCAAAACACAACTTCAACGCAATGGCATATATTTTAGGTGACCAGTGACAGACTTCCTAATCCTTTTAGACTGCCAGTTTTTGGTTTTCAGTGCATCTTGAGTCTTCGTTATTGCCCCTACATCTTGTGTTTCACACTACGAAGGGTGGAAAGCATCACTGTTGTGATCCTAAGAAATGTTATCCAAGTACTAACATATAGTCCTATGATGAGATTTGCAGTAACATTTATACGTTAATACAGCTATGCTAGGTACTGCAACATATATTAAATAACAAATCAGTAATATAAGACGTTACTGTGCAATAGTCCACACAATTAACATGGCGTTAATAGTGTAACGTATACGATTACACGATATCAATGTTACAGTTTTTTATGTGCTACGCAATTTAAATTTCTTTAAAAATTGTAGTAGTCTTGGCTTCGATACCCCGAGCAATTAACGTACAATTAAATGTAAATGAATGTATTGTTTTAGTTCATTTTGAAAGATTCATATTTAATTTTATACACCAGTTGATAAAATATATTAATTAATTAGGGCAGTAAAGTAGTGGGCTTATAATAACTATATTTAAATATGGTATCACATGACCTAATAATGTTAGTTTAACCACCAGATTGGAAAATAATTTTTCACAAGCTCCTGCCAGATATCAGATTTTGTTTGAGAATGCTTTATAAAAAAAAAAAAAAAACAGGAAAATGAAAACGAAGAAAACGAGAACATTCTATAATCTCGAGGAGGTAGGAGCTAAGACTATGGAATGCCGACTTAGATCGTCGAGAAATTCGCGATAAAGGTTTAGGCGTATTTAAACAATAAAATTACATCTATCGGAAACGACGAGTTGAACTTCATAACTTCATCAAGTCTGGCCCAGTGAAGGAAGGACTGATGTCTTCGGGCTCTAGTAGAGGCAGTTACTGTCTTCTTGGAAGTTTCTCCGGAATTTCTTGGTAACGTACCACAACACCATGCGTAGTATGCAGTGGGTAGAGAAAATTAGTCGGCTTTATAATACAGTCAGAAGCGAAGTTTAAACGAAGTCGTTCTGGAACAAAAGCTGTATAAATGCCTTCGACAATTAATAAATATGCAATTTTACCACCTACAGCAACATCCTGTTGATAATTTTTTTACTAAGCCGGAGATAATTGGGAAAGGATTAAGTTTAAAGACTGGTCCAGATTAAATTATTTTACTTCGAAAAACTCGAATACTTTTAGTTATTTTCAATACAATTACCGCTCATATAGAGACAATTGTACTTGCGGACCGGCTTTACAATACTCTCTACAAAGAAAGTTGCCACCTACCTGTTGAACCAAGTAGTCGCAGTGTCCCGCAGTTCATCATTGCTGCTGAAGCTTCATCCTCCCAGACTCTTTGTTAATGTCGGGAAAGGTGGAAGGCACATTGTTACATAATGTTTATTTTAAGTCCTTTTATTTAAATGGTTGCTCATAAGTTATTGTTAAATTTGGGGTTTTTACTCTGGCGGTAGCTATACTGTGGGCTTATTTAGATATTATTTAGGGTTAAAAGACTGATTCAGTTGTGGTTAAACGGGCATTTACTCTATTATAATGGAAGGTATACCGAATACAAAATAGGTTACAATGTGTTGTATTAATTAAGGAGGGGAGCGCAATATTACTGATTATTAATATATTATGTTAAGTTGAGGGCTGCTGCCACATAATTAGATCTGACGACCTTACCGAAGCTGGATTGATGAAGTAGACGGCATCGACGGACGAGCACGCAATCGCCGGGACTCGACCCACGATCCCCGGAGGAGAACTGGACTGCTGTTGAACGGAAGAGTGCTGGTGGACAACGGACCTGGTTCACTTGGTAACCATGCCATATATCGTCGTGCTTGTCCTCGTTATTGCACCACTGTGAGGGGGTGAGGTGAGTTGCTGTCTTCCGTGGTTTCCCAACGCTGACCTGATTGCAGCTTGAACCTCTCTCGCTGTCCGGCCTGCCGGGCAATATCATAACAACATGATGCCAAATTGGACTGTAAGGAGGTTGATTGAACACTTCCCTTTGCAAACTTACAGGCAACTATTGTATTGAGGCAGGAATACTATCCGCTGGCTATCACTTCTCGCACGTCCCATGAAGAAACGAAACAGCAATCACACCACGTGATGCACCTCGTTAGCGTACCACGCCCAAAATGCTAAAGCAAACAAGGTACAGTAGGCAGATGACAACTTTTATTTTGTAGAGGATATTGGTCAGCTGGTGCACCGGTACGAGAGTCGCAGTCTGCGTGATGATTGTGTTGAAAGTAGTTGAAAAATCAACGTTACGTTAGCACAAGAATTTTACAGTTGAATCCTGTTATTTTTACAACCCTTCGGAGGTCGAAAAAAAAAACCCTTGTACAACAGTTCTGATGCATGCCGTACTTTTCTCAGCTACAAATTGTGATTCTATGTCTAGATAGTGTACAGACGTGCATGTAGTTGTTGTGAAATGAGATGTTGACATGACTACACGCTATCTTTGCCAGCAGGAGAGGGTCCTGAGTCAGACGCAGTCATGTCACATCTCAGGTACAGCTGTACTACTAGCAGGGATGCTGAGGGGCTGGACCACTATCTATGCCTCTTGCAGCTTCCAGCCTGCTGCCTCCGTCGACGCGCTCAACTCCGAGAGGTAATGCTCCATGATCATTGTTATCGTATGTCTTTACTTCTAAGTAGGAAATTATCAGGTTGTATATGAATTCGTGACACGCTAGTCGAACTACAAGGGAGTTGTTCTTTTGTATAATACAAATTCATTAGCAATTACATTTATGTGGATGTACGTATACTACGTTGCCATGTCGTTTTGAAAACGAATGAGTATTAAGTCCCGACTGAGTGCGATACCCGTCTACACGCAAACACTGGATCCGACAGAAATCTATTTCATTTCGCTGGACAAATTTGCGTGCGGTTATGTTGGCACAACTAGAATTTATGCTGGCTGACATTACATATACAAATATACACAACCATCTGTTTATTTTTCTTTCATAGGGAACGAGACTTTTTCTTCCAGTATTAAAGCGTCTGAAACATAGTTTATTTCAACAGTACTCCTTCTCTAACAATCTATAATATAAAAATTAATCGCAAAATGTGTTGGTAAGCGCATATCTCAACAACTCCTGGACCAATTTGGCCAATTCTTTTATTTTTTTTTTTTTTTTATGTTCGTTGAAGTTCAAAGATAGTTTTTACGGCGAGAAAAATTCGAATAATTGCCGGGAAAACCCCTTAAAAAAGTAGAGTCAATTTGAGCTTTATTGCTATTGTTGTTTAAACAATGTAGGTATGTTCCTGTGATCGAGGCCTTAAGCATTCACTCAGGTATTGTATAAAGTTTGGGGTGTTGGAGGGGTGGGGTTACGGGTTCGTATCCCGTGCAAGACTTTGCGATGGGAATTACATGACATCATACAAGCGTATTGCGCGCGCTCTTTACACTGTTATTGAG
>PNEQ01006022.1:0-19923 GCA_003012365.1 Medauroidea extradentata
CTGGGACACGAACCTCGGACCGCAAGTTTACAAGGTTCTGACGCAGACACTGAGCCACAGAGACAGGTTGGATCGAAGGAACTCCTTTGAATACTCGTTCGTACGCGCCTGATGCGGACACACCGGATGTGACGTCATGGAAACTTGAAGGCGAATTTTCGGGCCTTTCCCGTCCGTTTGGACCCTACATGTCCTATGTGAATCACTTGTCTCGGAGTCCCCAGTGTCACTGAGGGGAGCTTTAAACAGTTAGCATCCTCACCCTGTATATATATATATATATATATATATATATATATATATATATATATATACCCACACATACTGCGAAATAGTTTAAAATGACACATACTGCACTGAAGTGAAGTGTGAAGGGAAAAGACTGCATCGAAGAGTCGCATTATTTCCTCACTCGCAGACTGAACGTTGTTGCTGGTATATATCCACAATAAACATAGAAACGAAAAGAATATTACCGACAGCTTAAATAAATCTTACAAAATGACTGCTCCAGGAAATATGCCGTATAATTCAATACTATTCAAATAATATTGCTAGTAAAGTTGTGCAGATGTAAGGATGTGTTGGCTTCTGTGAGAAGGTATGTTCTCAATGTTGTGAGACTATTGCTGACACGTCGGTAGTTCTGTGACTGTATTCTGAGAGGCGGTACACACGAACTGCGAGCTGCATAGAGTTGTGACTGGTCAGGTTATATCTCGGCTTAACAAAGTCTCTCTGCTTAGGGAGTAACAAAATATTCTGCAGCTTTGAGTACACTCAGCGAAGTATATTTCAGGTGATTACTTATACAGCTGCGTGTGCATGAGGCACCACGTAGATACATAGCTACGTATATCGCTAAATACATATCACATGAGGAAACTACCCGAGGCCAGGATATCACAACCTGAACAACAGACTAGCAGCATCGTCCGCCACGGTTCACACATGAGGGGGTCTGAAGACCGACAGCGCCGGAAATGGAACTCAGGTCGCCTTGATGGGAGGCGAGTGCCAACTGCGCTGTATGTACTTCGCTGACCGATGTCATTGGCCAGTCAAGAACCACACCTTAGGTGCCAGGCACTCAGCTGATGTGAAGTGCTGTACTACTGTTGTTGTGTAATAAGCCTCTAGGCAGCGACAGTTGTCATACTTTCATGTCGACAAATACTTGTGTGGTTACTGAGATGTGAGAAGTAAGAAGGCATGAGTCAGCAATTATTACGTTCACTCGAGGGTTTCTCATGCCACAAGTATTTGACAACCACTGTGTGTTAAAACATTAATTACGTATTTCCTAACAGACTAATTTTTCGCTAGTTGCCATCATTTAGACCGTACAATAAAAAACTTCGTAAAAATGAACGAAATTCTGGGCAACTTTTTGCACTTACGTAGTGCCAGGGTAATTTATCCTTTTGCGGAAAATTTGTTTGTGTACGAATTAAGAACTGAACTGAAACATTAGGGAAACGTCAGGGAAGGAGTATTTTTACATAGCGCATGTCTTTATAATAGTACAATCAAACAAATCTGTATGAATAAAGTAAAGTGTAACAAGTTGAAATTAAATATTGAAATTAAGATAGTATCAAATTATAAATTGCAAGAAATCTAGTTTGGTTATATATTCTACAGCATATAAGAAGTTTGGTTTCCTTGTAGCAGCACAGAGGCATCACTGGACGATGTGTCAGAGATGTTCTGTAACTCTGCAATCATGTCCGCTCATGTAACATGTGCTTCAAGGTCGCAAAGTAGGTCACAACATGAGACTGAATTCAATTGTCAGAATGCAAGATTCTTAAGTTGTTTATTTGCAAATAGCAAGAAAGGGACATGCAAGATGTGTTTAAGAACTTACGGTATTTTTATCTTATATCCGAGCTGGTTTAAAAGAGTAGCACGTAACAACGAGAGACGATGTTTGTGTTTAATAATCTTACAAACAAGAGTAAAAACATTGCCAGCATGAATAGCAGTCCATGTAGTACTCAACGGTTTCGAAAATAGTAAAAAAAGTTTGCAGCTTTGAATGATATTTATCCAGCACTGAATATTAATGACCACCAAAAAGAAAATATGAGAGCGAGTGATGTCAGAAATAGTGCAAACATTCACTATACTGAACGTTGCGAACATTCAAGCGCCAGTGTAGTGATGCACCATCGTGCTTGAAGACAATTAGTAGCTGCAAATATTCGATCTGCGGTAGTAAGAACACTTGAACATGTACAACTGAACAACTCATGTTCTTATTCTCTCTACAGTAGTTAGAACACTTGAACATATCCAGCTGAACAACTCACGTTCTTGTTCTCTCTGTGGTAGTAAGAACACTTGAACATGTCCAGATGAACAACTCACGTTCTTGTTCTCTCTGCGGTAGTTAGAACACTTGAACATGTCCAGCTGAAGAACTCATGTTCTTGTTCTCTCTGCGGTAGTAAGAACACTTGAACATGTACAACTGAACAACTCATGTTCTTATTCTCTCTACTGTAGTTAGAACACTTGAACATATCAAGATGAACAACTAATGTTCTTGTTCTCTCTGCGGTAGTTAAAACACTTGAACATATCCAGCTGAACAATTCGTGTTCATGTTCTTTCTACGGTAGTTAGAACACTTGAACATATCCAGCTGAACAACTCGTATTCTTGTTATCTGTACAATAGTTAGAACACTTGAACATATCCAGTTGAACAACTCAAGTTCTTGTTCTCTCTGTGGTAGTTACAACATTTGAACATGTCCAGCTGAACAACTCGTGTTCTTGTTATCTCTGCGGTAGTTAGAACACTTGAACATATCGAGGTGAACAACTCATGTTCTTGTTCTCTCTCCGGTAGTTCAACACTTGAACATATCCAGCTGAACATCTCGTGTTCTTGTTCTCTCTACAGTAGTTAGAACACTTGAAGATATCCAGCTGAACAACTCGTGTTCTTTTTCTCTCTACGGTAGTTAGAACACTTGAACATATCCAGCTGAACAACTCATGTTCTTGTTCTCTGTACAGTAGTTAGAACACTTGAACATATCCAGCTGAACAACTCGTGTTCTTGTTCTCTCTACGGTAGTTAGAACACTTGAACATATCGAGGTGAACAACTCATGTTCTTGTTCTCTCTGCGGTAGTAAGAACACTTGAACATGTACAACTGAACAACTCGTGTTCTTGTTCTCTCTGTGGTAGTTACAACACTTGAACATATCCAGCTGAACAACTCGTGTTCTTGTTCTCTGTACAGTAGTTAGAACACTTGAACATATCCAGCTGAACAACTCGTGTTCTTGTTCTCTCTACGGTAGATAGAACACTTGAACATATCGAGGTAAACAACTCATGTTCTTGTTCTCTCTGCGGTAGTTACAACACTTGAACATATCCAGCTGAACATCTCGTGTTCTTGTTCTCTCTACAGTAGTTAGAACACTTGAACATATCCAGCTGAACAAGTCGTGTTCTTGTTCTCTCTACGGTAGTTAGAACACTTGAACATATCGAGGTGAACAACTCATAGTCTTGTTCTCTATGCGGTAGTTACAACACTTGAACATATCCAGCTAAACAACTCGTGTTCTCGTTATCTCTACAGTAGTTAGAACACTTGAACATATCCAGCTTAACAACTCATGTTCTTGATCTCTCTGCGGTAGTTAGAACACTTGAACTTATCCAGCTGAACAACTCGTGTTCTTGTTCTCTCTACAGTAGTTAGAACACTTGAACATATCCAGCTTAACAACTCATGTTCTTGTTCTCTCTGCGGTAGTTGAAACACTTGAACATATCCAGCTGAACAATTCGTGTTCTTGTTCTCTCTACAGTAGTTAGAACACTTGAACATATCCAGTTTAACAACTTATGTTCTTTTTCTCTCTGAGGTAGTTAGAACACTTGAACATATCCAGCTGAACAACTCATGTTCTTATTCTCCCTGCAGTAGTTAGAACACTTGAAGATATCCAGGTGAACAACTCATGTTCTTGTTCTTTCTGTGATAGTTAGAACACTTGAACATATGCAGGTGAACAACTCATGTTGTTGTTATCTCTTGCGGTAGTAAGTACAGTTGAACATATCCAGGAAAACAACTCATGTTCATCTTCTCTCTGCGGTAGTTATAACACTTGAAGATATCCAGGTGAACATCTCATGTTCTTGTTCACTCTGCGAAGAAATGCCGCTACCACACTATTGTCAATTAGACCATACAGAACGTGAAGCACGAAATATCGCGAACTTGTGCTTGTTGGGTTTTGGAGCTACGAATAAATTTTAATGGCAGTTAATATATTCGAATATATGGGAGGCTACTTTGTCTACAGACTGGTGTTTCTTCAGGTCCTCGCTGTCTATATCAGTGAAAACTGGCATGAAATATACGCAAACGTTGTACATGCAGAGAACTGTTATTTAGCTGTCGATGGCTGCTGGAGGCACTGGTGAACACCCAAATAGTGGATGGTCACGTATTTGTATTCTGCACACCAGATCACACCTTGGGACGTAGACTGGAATTTCTATTTTTATTCAATCCAAATATCCGTGATGTTAAACAAATTTCAGGTACGTGGAACATTTTAAAACCAGCCACGGCGCTTATCTGGGACTGTTTTCGAGTTATGATTTTTTTGTAATTATGAGAGAAAATTATAATGATTTTGTACTGCTAAGTATGTCTTCAGAATATAATTTACATTTATTGTAATATCAGGTTCAAGTTATCCAATTATCAAGAGCTTTAGTTTCTCAACTGTCCTGGAATTTTATTTTTAGTAGGATTTAATTTTTCGACACAAAGTATTTACATAAATAATTTAAAATCACACCCACAAAAAATAAAATAGAGAGATAAAATTGTTGATGATAAATATTGGCCTACATACAATTGCAAAATTCTCAAAATAAGAAGATGGCTGTCTTGATGTGACGGTCCAGTGCACATAATGTGACAATAAATACGGCAGACACAAGCAAACGTCACAAATATTTCCCCACAACTATCCCTGTGCGCACGAGCTGCGAGCTGAACTGTGGAGCCACATGATCGATAGCAAGTCACTGAATAATACTGTCTATAAAGCATGCAGTTTGCACAATGTTCAGTCGGAGGTCATTGAATAACGTAGAGGTCCGGTAGTTATTGCTTCATAACTACTTGCATTCACTGTTTTGTTTTACAATATTTTCGCGCTCCATTCCCAGTTTGGGGTCGTGGTTCTTAAGTCCTCTCTTACAATCCACTTTATTGCGTGAAATGTTCCGTTATTTTGGTTGGTTGACTTTTTTTATTCGGTTGACTTCCCCTAGGAGTGCAGCAGAGTTTGTACGGTCATGTGTCATCAAAGCAGATGATGGATTTCTATCTATTGAATTCACGGCTTTTGTTTGGTACATGCAATATATAGACTATTATTAAATTTCTCTGCCGTTGCTAATGACTGAGATAAATGCAAGGAAAAATATATATATTCTACTTCTGGTGGAATGACCAGGATATAATGTCAGTGGCTCCTTTCTGTTCCTTAATTACTGTCTTGAACCTCTTGAGATGCTACAAATGGATGACATTTGTGTCCACAGAATTAATGCTTGTAGACCTACAGCAAAACTCAGTCATTACCAAATCCAAACAAACTGTGACGCTAAAGTACGCTAAAAATTAAGAATTGTTAAAATTGGACAGCAAAAATTGCCACAGCAATTAGTCTTCGTCCCGTCACGTAGACATAATCAGCGCGTATTATTTTAGTACAGGAGAGTTGTGGGAGATGTGTACCGTGAAGGCAAGAGTCCACATTCTGCCAACTTCTCAGTTATCGCACTGACCACTCACTTGTTTGTGGCGTGTTTATAAATGACTCACAGTCACACAAGGAGAGGGTAACTTGACACTGAACTAAGAGGCTGGTGGTGAAGGGCACTCTGCACCAGAAAACTTGTAATTATATAACTGTGCCAGACACTGACCAAATTTTACACATTGTAACGATAGTTATTTCCCGCAAATAAAATATTTTTCAGTTCCATAATTTTATGCAAGCGTAAGTAAAAATAGCAATTTGCCGGTTCAGCTACGTACCCAAAGTAAAAACTATTCAGAAAGTACGAAGAAAATTATGCAGAGTGAAAGTAAACGTATTTGGTAACAGAATGCCACCTTTGTTATTTCATGTAATTTTTTTTTTTAATTCAGGTCTTCAAATAAAAAGAAAAATGAGGTATGTTCAAGAATTTTTTTAATGCAAACAGTTGCAGTGTGATTTTACAAAAGTGTCATTCTGTAGCTAAAAATATTTACTTTGATTTTAAATTATTTCTTTAGAATCTTTTGAATATTATTGGTAAATAGCTGAAATAATAAATTCATTAATTTTATATGCGCTTATATGAAAGCTATGGAACCAAATAATATTTTTTTTATAAATGTGATGTGTACCAGTTGGACAATGTAGGGCACAGTTATAAAGTTTCTTGTTGCAGAGCAGCCTCAAGACCATCAGACTACAAGGGCACGTGTAGCTGAGGTAAGCAATAAAACACAGCAAACATCGTCATAGTAACTACAAGCAGGAAGGACTCTGCTGTGAAGCAGACTCATCTCACTGCTGTAAGACGCGAGCGTTCCCTTCTCTGCTTTCATTACATGGCATACTAACAATTTGCGGCTAATTTGCTAGCATGACGCAAACATATTCAAATATTAAATTGTAGCTTATCGTAAATGGAACATGCACAAGTTCATCATTTTTGCTCATCTAAACATTGTTCCATTTAAATACATTTATGAAGGTTTCTTGGAATTCTCGTCACGACGAAGAAAAATATTACTAATTTACTATCTTACATTTACAAACTCTTACGAAGAACTTGGTAAAATTAAATTTATCTCCTTATTAACGGGCTTCTCCTTATTTTGTGATTGTACTAAAGACTCAGTTGTTTAACAATATTTGTTAAGAAAAATCGAGCTCAGAACAGTGTTATGATTTTACAAGCTTCCTGTGTGGAATTTTTGTAGGTCAAACTATAACGATAGCTTATCGTGTTAATTAGATATTAGTGACATAACGAAAACATATTTTACGCCGTTTCACCCCCAAGCTTAACGATACCTCACCCGGTTAGTTATGTATCGAGTATATCCCTTAGTAGGTTCCTAAGCTGCAAGGAAAAACTATCCTCAAATTTCCGTACTTCTGATAGAAAGTTCACTCTTCTGTCAGCTGCCACTTTTACGTGATCATTGAATGTCGTAGCAGTTCCCCGTCGTCTTGCTTTACAGGGGATTCAACCCAAATACTCCTACCATTGTTTAAAACTACGGCGCCAAGATAGGTAGTAAGAATTCTTAAGAAATTTTAAGTGCATATTAGAGGACAGTATCTAAATAATTACACGTATCAATATAATGACAAACATTTAACTATTATATTATTTATCCTTAGTCAACCTGCTTTTCGTGATTTCTGAGGCATTTTACATCCTTCCGCCCTTTAAACGTCTTTCGAATTTAAGAATTAAATCTTTTAAACGAGATTTTTAGAAGCTTTCGTTATATTCATTCCTATTTAAAAATTAACCCGATATATTAATAACATTCAGAAATACAGAGGGTTAATTGGAACCAATTTTTATTTTCTTATTGCCCTCAAAGTTTGAAATTAAAAAAAAAAAAAAACTTAAATTACTGACTAAGGATATGGACAAGCTTCATTCTGATGGAAAAAATCACTTAAAAATCTATAATAATTACAGATTTATTGCTGAGGATTGAATACATGTCTGACTGTTTTGCACACCTTAAAGTTTCGAATTACTAAAAATAGGAAATCCGGTAATTCGTGTTTTTGTAATCTTCATTCTGAATCAAACATCACCTCGATATCTTAAAGAGTTTACCTGCTATCAGTGACATATTGGAAACACATTAAAACCCTGTTCACCCCCTTAGTTTTCAAAATGAAAAAAAAAAATCCGTTCTAATTGTGTGCCTACTGCTATGAATAATTGTGGCTAATTTCAATACACTGGTAACTTGTTTGACGCTGAGGAATTCTAGGATGTATAAAAACAGTAAAACTTCAATTTTCTTAGTTTATCAAAATAAAAATTTTAAATTATCAAATGAAATTTTCACATAACTCATTGTAGAAATTCTCAATAACTTTAAAGAATTAAGATATCTGTACAATTTATGTGTCCTTAATGGAACATTACGGAACTACTATACACTACAACAAATAATTTGAAGGTAGGTAATTACTTTTGAAATGTTACATAAGTCTTACTCTTCCTATTTAAATCTGTTGCACTACTTAATATGTAATTTTATTCCAGGACATAAAGATAATTGGCTTCATATATCATTGCTTGTTGCAGGTAGTGACTGTGCTGGTGACAGTCGTGTTGACGAACACGGTGGCGCAGTATGGTGGCAGCGGCGGCAGTCTCGGAGGTCAACAACAGTTTGGTCGACCGGGAGGTTCTGGCAGTCAAGGCAGCGGGCTACCTTCCATACTCAGTGGACAAACAGGGTTTAATTTCCAAGGTCCTGGGCAAACTGGAGGATTAGGAGGAGGCTTACAAGCTGGATTTGGTGGACAACAGGGAGGGTTTGGTGTGTCAAGTGGGCAAAAGGGAGGTTATGGTGGGTCAAGTGGCCAGCAGGGAGGTTATGGTGGGTCAAGTGGCCAGCAGGGAGGATTTGGTGGGTCAAGTGGGCAACAGGGAGGGTTTGGTGGGTCAAATGGGCAGCAGGGAGGTTATGGACGCTAAATGAAAGGCTGAAAGTTCTATAACGAAGAGAGTGAGGTACAATTAATAGCAAAAATTGTTAACCAAATTAAATTTGTCTTCAACACTGGCAACTACCTACCACATTCGAAAACTTTTGTGAAATAAACATATTTTTTTAAATCATAAATAAAAAATTATTTCACTTGCTACTTCATCTTATAATTGTTCAAATAATTAAAACTTAAAAATGACTTTTATACAACAAACTGTAGTTTTTATATTCTAGTCTGTATAAATATCAAGTACTTGTATCGACGAACAATTTTCTTGTTACTGGGTGCAGTAAGATGTGGAAAATGTAAGGTTGTTGAAATGAAATCCTTACTAGAGAATTTAACGGAAATAAAATAAAAAATGGTGTAAAGACTTAAGTTTTTGAACTAGAATCTTATTTTTACTATTGATATACAGATTAAACACTCTAAAATCAAAGCACTTAAAGTATTTAGTTTTCATGTGAACATCGCGAAATAATACTTTGATTTTAGCAATAAATATTACTGTGGGTATTGTTCTCAAAAAATGTGTAATAATTTAATTCAAATTTTGAAACAGCTTTCTAAAGGTAATTTTTAAATTCTTACATATGCACGACACAGTTACATTATTAAAAATTAGAGGTGCGAGGAAATCTAGCATGTGCTGCATTTCAAACCATTAATGAAACCACTGTATACCTTGTTACGCCCTGTTGCCAAATTAATTACCAAGGGGTTCGCTAAAGAAGGGTGGGAAGTAAGGGGGCACTAAAGTGTCAGAAAACTAATTTGTAAAGCAATAATAGTTTGAAAGGCACAATTCAGCCTATCAACCGGAAAAAAGACTCCCCACTGCTGTTTAGTCATCTTAATATATATTATATACACCAACGATAACAAAAGAAACTTCACAACAATACACTTGCAATTTCCAATTGTAAATATTACCAGTCGATTAACATTAGGCTTTAGATATACGATACGTCAGTGTTCATGACTTTCATCGATCGCCTCAATTTAAGTTAACTGAAACATGACGATAGAAATACCACATATTAATAGGAAATCAAAGGGGAGTAAAACCATGCCTCCTCAAAGCAAACCAGTTAGAAAATGGACAACTACAAACATTATAATGGACTCACAGTTGCGTCCAACAAACACCAGACCCTGCTAAAGCAAGGTAATCAGAAACGTAACGTAAAAATGTCAGTCAGTTAGTTTGTACAGTGATGCTTACAAAACCATTAACAAATGTTGCGGCGCAAAAAGTTGTTCACAGAACATACATGGTAGTCCAGCGTAGCTCACAAACAACTCTGGCTAACATACGGGAAAATCCTTCGTGACACATCGTCCAATGCCCCACTAGATTGAGCATCAACAGGGCGTCGGTAATCCTCAACATAAAAACTTAGCACAATGGACATTTCAATTTAGGTTTCAACATCCTAAATAAATAATGACAACACAACTGCTATCACCTACACATCATAGCCTCGCTCCCACTCGTCGGCACAAGAAAGTCAATTGCGCAGCTATGCTGCCCAAAAATTACCCAGTATTTCATGATTCAAATGTACATAATATACACAGCAATCCACATCAGACCGCAGCACATAACACAGTAAGAATTTAAGCAGTACATACTTAACATGACGTGTAGTTAATGATAGTGCATTCAAGCAAAATTAATAGAAAGGATAGCTCTGCTATTCACTGTCAAACATGAGGTTAAAGCCACAACATGCTACACAATGCAATAGTAGCGAAAAGACTTTAAAACCCCTTGGCCGATAGTTTTAATAAAAGCATGGCCAAAGTACTAGCAACGTACTTAGCCGTCATGCTCAATTCGCGCAACTGAGTAGTAATTCACACGGTGCTTGCCCAGCTTCCGTTAGCCTGGTGGGTGCCGTCCAGCCGCCCATGGCGCATCAATACCTGTTCGCCACAGATCAACTGACGAACAGTCATGCTCCACTCGCCGCATGCAACGACTCACTGTCGCTCAACGACTAACTGCCCTTCCCTCGCGCAGACCAGCCATGCACCTGCCTCTAGTGCTCTCTTTCCACTGGGCGCACAAACTCACACCAGCCCGCAGAAGTTGGCCTGTAATCAGATACATACTCGCAAACAACTCTCTGTGAACATGGTTTCGAGAACACACTTTTTAGTCGCTACACTCAAGTGCTCACAATCTTAATGCTCACAACCCTTTGAATACTCCCTTCTAGGGGCCACGAAAACTTTAGCTCTTGAAACCTTTCACATTTGCCAGTTACCTTCAATGTTATATATTAAGAATAAAACCTCTTACAAGAACTAAATACAAATGACAAAAAAAAAACAGCAAAATAAACCAATCCCCCTTATAAATTAATCCCAAAAGGAAACAAACCAAATAACATTCAACAAGGGACTTCAAGATTTGACTAAAGACAACAGAAATGCAGCTAACCCACATTAATGTAATTACCACTACTGGCTCACATCAAGATCTACGTGGGATACATAATGATTCAAGGTTGTAATGTGAGCCTTCTTGACAAACACATTTCCATTCAGCACACGAAGATTAACATTTAAAGGAATAGAAAAAGACAAAAGTTTATAAGGCCCCTTGTGCCCCATAGATAGCTTACAAAAATATATTCGACCTTTTTACTAACTGTGATCTTCTTACATACCACAAGTTCCCTGATTTTAAATGGGCACTTCTTCAGTTCTTGGTTGTAGTTCTCCTCCATATGTTTGTGAGTAAGCAACAAAGCCTGAGAAGCATCCCGCCAAATATCTGTAAATTTTTAAGGAGTACAATTAGCTATGAGAGGCTCATTCCCCACAAACTAATCAAGGGGTGAGGAACTTCCCTTCCAAACTTAATAAACCCATGTGACTTGCCCATCGCGGAATGTGGCATGTTGTTCCATGCAACATTTAACACAGTCAAATTCTCGTCCCACTTTCTTTGATCCAGGTGATGATAAATAGTGAGTGCTCCCTTCACTGACTTATTCAAATGCTCCACCAGATTCGGACACGGCTAATATGGACTTGTATGGACTAACTTTACACCCCAAGCAAAACACAGATCATTCATTTGTTCACCTGAAACATATGGGCCATAGTCACATACCAAAACTTCAGGACTGCTGAACACCTTCAAAAAATTATTTTGCAGTTTGTTGCAGGTGGTAATCGTCTTCGTGTCATGCAAGGTCTCAACAAATGCAAAGTGTAAAAATCCATCGACCATGATAAGGTCACACACATTTCTCTTGCTCGACTAAGGCAAAGGGCCGAAGACATTAATAAAATGATACTGCCACACACTTTCAGCAGGCTAGGCTGAAAATCTCACTTTAATGATCTGTGCTTGCTTACTGCATTGACAATTGTGGCAACTACATGTATACTCCTGTATGTTCTTATACATGTCGATCCAATATAACTACTGCTACATTTTCAGCTTGGTTTTCCTAATTGTTATGTGGCGCCTAAAGGCGAGTCATGAAAGTACTTGAATAATATGGGTCGAATGGTCTTAGGCAACCACGCCCTTTTCTTTCCCTTACCTGTAACAAGACATTTAATCCATTTACACAGTTGAATATGACCCCCTTTACCTTGGGCATTTTCAGCCAGCAGCTGTTTCATTTCGGCAACCTCCTGCTGCCATTTCCAAATTTTAACAAAACTTTCGGGAATTAATTGACGCACATGGCACTCCTCCCTAACCTCTTTGGTACCCACTGGGACTTCAATTTCTGAAGGGTTGAACATCTGGGAAAGCACACCTGCTACACAATTTTCTCTACCAAATACACGAACTATCTTAACTATAATAAAGCGTGTAAGCTGCGTAATCTACCATCCTATCTTCCCAAGTTGTCACGGATGGTTGAGCGACCAAGTCAGTGCTCGATTGTCCATGTACAAGTAGAATTCATAGTGTTCTAGATAACACTCGAATTTTTAAACACCGAATATGCAAAAAAGAGCCTCCTTTTCATACATGCTATAGTGTTGTTCACTTTTAGAGAGAGATCTGCTCACAACAGTAATGAGCCTCCTCTGTCCTTCCTCTTCTTGCAGCAGAACTGCACCAATAGTGAGGCCACTTGCATTGACCTGGGGACAAATCGTTTCTTAAAATCTGGGATGTGCATAATAATGGGATGTGAAATGGCATACTTCATTTTTTCAAAACTCGCTTGCTGTTCAGCACCTCGATGGAAATCAACATACTTCTTCTTAAGATAAAGAAGTGGAGCTCACAGTTCCACATAACCAGGAATAAGTTTGGAGAAGTAGCCAAGCATTCCCGAAAATCTCATGACTCTCTTTCTTGTTAGGCAGGAAGTTTACTATAGGGCTAATCTTGTCAGGGTCCATCAAAACTTAACCCCTCCTTATGATAAAATCCAAAAACATAATTTGTTTATTGGCCCAACAGAACTTCTCCGGATTTACAGTGATCTCTGCCCCTCACAGTTTCTGTAACACTTCCCGAACATGCTGTAGATGCTATTCAAAGCTGGAGGAAAACTCACAAATGTCATTAAGAAACGAAATTACAAATTTATATTGAAATACCACAATAGCTAAGTATTCAAGAAATGCATTGACCCCCAAACTTGACACTGAATGTGACATGCTTCCTTTCATATTAACCCCATAGGGTAACAAAGCATGTTTACTTCTGACTATCAGTATCTAACAGACTTTGCTGAAAAGCATAATTTAAATCGAACACTGTGAAATAAGTCGCGCCTGACAAACGCTGACAGAAAACCTTCATGTTCGACAAAGAAAAAGGGTCTTAAAGTATCTCCTTATTCAGTTTGTGATAGTCAATCACTAAACGATACCTGCTGGCCTCTTTCTTCTAAACAAGAAATGCAGGAGAGACACATGAGGATGAACTTTTACAAACCATGTCCTGTTCCTACAAGGCAGCAATGATCGCACAAAAGGCTTTTACCTTCGGTGGCGGACATTGATAAGGCTTACACTTAATGGGCACCTCATTGCTCACTGATGTGGTTACTGGCATCATCAAACACTTCCCCAATTTCGTGGTCAAAACCTATCTTAAATCTGTTTTCAGCATCTCATGTTTCTCATGCTGAACCTACGAGTTCGCAACCTTTCTCACTCATACCAATGCATCTCCTACCTGTACCAGTTCGATGCTTTCCAATTAAAGGCACTGAAGGATTTTTATCTAACCTAAAATGCAGACACCTACCGACAAAATTCCCCAGACACAGAGTCTCCTGCAAAAAATCTAATCCAGAATGCAATTGCAAAATTAATCCTGGAGCAATCCAAATACGCCTAGTCCAGCTTTACTTTTCCATTTTGAAGTGCAGATCAATGGCTGTATGCACATGACAACCAACACCGATCGCAACCTACAATGAGAACCCAGGTTCTACTCGCAGCCAGTTCCTTAATTCTGGATTGTTCTTCACCATGGAACTTACCCATAGCTTGCTTACAAAACTTGATGTTGACCCTGTATCCACCATGGCACTCTGGTACTATTAGAGCAACCCGTTAGTTGTTTTATGTCATGCCCACACAAAGTCAAAACAAATTCTGAAGACTCATCAAGACCTACAGCACCGGAATCCTTTTACTTCGTTTTGGGTCTCATTACTTCTACACAACTTTGCAATATGACCAGGCTTGCCACAGCTGAAGTTCATCCTGATTTCTTTGACATTGGAACACTTTGGGGAAATATTGCAGGCTTTGTTGTACCTATAGAAATGTAACGATTTTTTTCTCCTTGCAATGAATCAGGCTGATCAGCAGAAATGCTTGAATTACCTTTATTAACAATATGACCAGGCTTACCATACTTTATGCATCTATGCGAGCTATAGCTGACCAACTTTTCTTTGCTAACCTCTGGTCATTCGAACCCTTCAGTCCTGGCATACTGATTAGCAGTATACCCCCAATTGTTAACTTTTACCCCCCATCTCCCCAGATATACTACAGAGGATGTAGCACCTATAAATGAACACAGTTGATGAACTTCAGGGTTTACATTTTCCAAGATTAATTGGATAAATTTTCAATCGGTCGGCATCCCTAACAAGGCTTTACAAGAAACACTAATATCCTGTATAAATTCGGACATGTGTTCATTTCTTTTCTGGACCCTATAGATTTTTTTCCTTCAGAAAATCGTCCTTCAAACATTTAGGGTATGAAACCTCCCAAAGGTGTCCCTTTAATGTTCCTCAACTCTTTCCCTCTTTCAGAGCCTCCAAGAGAATTTCTAGTGCTGGACACGAGCAATGGGGAATCAACCCTTGCAGCATTTGATAATCACCAATCATCAGGTTACTTCGCTGTAACCAATCAACAACCTTTACAAGAGTGAAAAGTCTTACAGCATCGAAAGACTTAAGACGGGGTACATCCTTCAAACACATCAAAAGCAAACTGTTTTTTGTGGAATCGAGGGCATGCTGCCCCAACTCGCCGAGGTATGCTCCCCACCCCCCCCCAACAAAACCATAAAGGCATCTTTATCCTTTCGTACCACAGCGAACATCAAGCCTGTATATCCACAATTTTGTCATGATGTTAAAAAATTTATATTGCTTACACACAAATAGTACCAAAATACAATATGTAATTTAATAACTACATAAATACGATTCATTGTCAAAATAAATTAAAGGAGACAAAATGGCAATGTGTGGATGGAACCCATACACAAACAACAACACACCATTTGTGTGTATTCTAACTACAGCACACAGTTTGTGTGGCCAAAATTACCCTGCAAATCTGAGTGTTCCCGAAAGTACACTTACTGTCTACTTACACAAGTGGCCGAAAACACTCAAGATATCCCTGCTTAAAAAATACTTTTTCCAAAAAAGGATTTTTTTTTAATATACAAAAAATACTTGATTCCCGCACTACAGTGCAACCTAGAGGGTTTAAAAACAGCAGATTGGCGCAGATTTTCGGTTACACCTTATGCCAAATTAATTACAAAGGGGCGCAACATAAGGGTAGAAAGTTAGGGGGCAAAATGAAGTGTAAGAATACAGAAATATGTAAGGCAATAACTGCCTAAAAGCGCAATCAAACCTATCAAAAAGGAAAAGGACACCACATTGCTGTTTACTAATCTTAATATATATTATATGCCAAATATAAGAAATGCAATTTCGCAAATATACACTTTACATTTTCAATTGTAAATATTAACAGTCCATCCATATTAGGCTTTAGACAAACTATACATCAGTATTCATGACAGTTCCAACGATCGCCTCAATTTCGTTGATTAAAACATGACAATAATAGTACCACATATTAATACGAAACAAAGGGCACATAAAACCATGCCTCCTCAAAGCAAACTATTTAGAAAAGGAAAACTATAAATAGTATAATGGGCTCACAGTTGCATCCAACAAATACCACTGCCCTGCTAAACCAAGGTAAACATTATACAATAAGAAAACTTACATAAATAGGTCAGTCAGTTAGTTTGCGCAGTTATGCATTCAAATCCCATGACAAATCCAGCGGCGCAAACAGTTGTTCACAGAACATACATTGTAGTCCAGCATAGCTCACAAACAACTCTGTCTTACATATGGGGAAACCCGTTACGACTAGTCGTCCAATGCCCTCCCCCTAGTCGGCACAAGCTACTTAATTGCACAACTACGCCACCCAAAATGTACCCAGTATTGAATGATTCAAATGTGCATAATTTACACAGCAATCCACCTCAGAACACAGCACACAGCATATAGTGAGGATTTGCGCAGTACATACTTAAGATGCCACGTAGTTAATGCTAGCACACACAAGCCAAATGAATAGAAGGGTTAGTTCTGCCATTCAATGCCAAACACAAGGTTAAAGCTACAACATGCTACACAATGCAATAGTAGCGAAAAGACTTTAAAACCCCTTGGCCGATAGTCTCAATAAAAGCATGCCCAAAGTACTAGCAACGTACTTTGTCATTATGTTCAACTCGCGCAACTGAGTCGTAATTCGTACAGTGAGGCCCATCTTCTGTTAACCTGGCGGGAGCCATCCAGCCGCCCACGGCGCATCAATCCTCGTTCGCCCCAGATCAACTGACAGTCACACTCCACTCGCCGCATGCACCGACTCGCTGTCGCTCAACGACTGACTGCCCTTCGCTCGTGCAGACCAACCATGCACCTGCCTCTAGCGCTCTCTTTCCGCTGGGCGCACAAACTCACACCAACTCGCGGAAGTTGACTCGTAACCAGCCACATGCTCGCAAACAACCACTGAGATTGGTGATTTGATTGTCATAAAAATTTATTAAGAATTGACGTGAAAAGCCGCTACCTGTGCAGTGTCGTATTTTTAAACAATTCCCTACACTCTCCGTTTACAGAACATAATGTCCATTCACATGTGGAATTGGCACAGGACACAGTAGAGTTATATGTGTATACTGTGTAACAATGACAAACTATTTCTTCAAGTTATGTGTTTAGTGACATGATCATGCACTATGAATAACATGTCGATATTCGCACATATATCCCTTTTATAACCCGTGTTCATGACCTAATCAAAAATCTTGCCTCGGCAACAATGTTTTTTCCCTCACAAGGAAGTATGTACTGGTAAGTACTACACGACGGATTCAGGACAAATGATTTTAAGAAGGCGCGTTTGGAAACTGGCATGCTTTACTTAGTCTGGTATACTGTATCAGTGTACGAAATCACAAATATCAACCAATAAAAATGCTTATATTTGTACATGCTAATTGAACTAACAAATAAAATGCCTAACAATTAAGGCTTCTACATTGTAAATCAGTATTATCCTTACCAATGAAACGAATTCAACTGAATAATAGCGAATGAGCCATAACATTTTATGACAAATAAACTAGAAATAAGAAAATATAGTTTTCTGTGTTACTACTACGGCACTCCTAAAGCAGTTAGTTTGCCACCAAAGAGTCTTCATAGTTTTCAAAGCCACTTTGTAGGTGAATGCATTAAACTTTAAAAGTTATATGCGATTTCACAAAGCAAAAAAAAAAAAAAAAAAAAGAAATTTTAAATAATTGTGAAACATTTATTTGCCTTACATGCCAATCTAAAGGCATTACGGCTCCGCATCAGTTGGATTATTGAATTACTTTATTTTTCACTACTATAAAATTCTATGACAAAAAAATTAAATCTGCTAATTTAGCAAGAATTATATTTTCCTTGTACTCCAGTGCAAGCATCGCAGTTGAAGTTAGAAACGTGCATTTAGGAAGCAGTTTGTATTACATTCTTGACTTGCTGGGTTGATAGCGGCCTAAATATACGTTTCAAGTTCAACTGCGATGTTCGTAATGTAGGAATGAGAAATATAATTATGGCTATACAGCAGATTTCGTATTTTCCTTCTCAGAATTTCATAAGTGCAATGAGGTTACCAATACGCCATATTAAGGGGGAGTGTCTGACCATTTTATTGTATTTTCAGTTTTGAACCATAAAATTTATTCAAATTGTATTATCAAATTGTTCTGCTCTACAAAGCTTTGGATTTATTCATGGTAAAATGCTTGACATAAATAATAATGGAATCTTTCATTCATTTGTCGTGCATAATCATTGCAAGAGAAATATAGTTCAAATTTCAAGAATTCGCTTACAATGACTCTGCATGTCAAATTAATGAAAGATTTCATTATTACTTGTGTCAAGCAGTTTACCAGGGATACATCCTATGCTTTGTCGAAGAGAAAAATTTGATAATTCAATTTGAATAAATGTTATGTCTCAAAACTGAAAAAACAATTAAATTGTCAAACACTGCCCTTATGGTGACGGATCATTTTCCGTTTGGATCCGATGAGCCAATAAAAGCTAATGTAGTCACATAGAAATAAGCCATAAATTAATTTTCCCGTTTTCCCGATGATAACTTAATTTTCCAGCGAGTACCGCAAAAATGTCGCGTAAAATTTTATTTTTGTGTTATTTACTTGACCAGTGTTTTAAAAGTATTTTAACCCGTAATTTTTCTTTACTCTGTTTCGCATATCTACAGTAAAATTTGGCAATTCTCAGGGCACGAATGTTTCAGTGTTGTAGATAATTTTTGCAATGACAGTCAACATCTTTAGTTCTTCTATAAACCTGTGATGTTTATTTCACTATTTGTACAGTAAACGTTGTATGTTTTGTGATAAATACTATAACACATTGATAGTTATTGCCTATAAGTAACTGTAAAATTTTACTGAAGTTATTCGAAACAGAATATACCTTACCAGTCTACTACAACGTAAAGGAATATTTAATAATAACAATGAAACTATTTTGTATAATGCAAAATAATAAAGACTCCAACAAAACACACCTCCAGTTTATGTTTTCTTTTCTTAAATTACAAATATGTTTACGAGTATAACGAATGCACGGATATAGTTTGTTTTGATTCTCTCCCACACATATATGGTTCTCTACACATTTCAGGCGGGGCAGATAATGTAACAACAAGAAGTTCATGGAACATCATCCTGCAGGATAATATTAAAAGCCTGTTAGAACGTATCAACGCGAAAGTAGCGTACATCATTTGTCATACACGGCTCATGGAGTACGCCATTAAAATATAAACAGCCGAATGTAACCTCACGTTAATTGTTTCATTTGTTACTCTTGGGGCCACTTGTATAAACATTTGCTTCATCACGGTTCAACTAACATATGATCAAACGTGACCAGAGATCAAATATTAACTGACTTGCATACAGGATTTGTTCAATAAAATGATCTCTGCTTTACTGACTGTAAGATCAAATTTACCATGGAGTAAGGTGGTTTGTAAACGATTTCTTGATTGGTGGAAAATAATGAAGTCATTCTGCAGATGTATTTTATGTACGTTTAACAAGAAATTTACTATATCATTGGTTTAGTGCAATGAAAACAAAACAAGAGAGTACATAATTTATTTATTAATTTCGCCAAATACTTAAGGCTCCGCTACAATTGATTTACCACAGAAAGTTGAATCCCAGCGCTCTGGGTGGCACACGATACAATCATAAATAGCACACGCACAGCATTATGGGT
>PNEQ01006037.1:0-16623 GCA_003012365.1 Medauroidea extradentata
AGAGATTCCACGTACAAACATACGCCAAACACAGCGAGCCAACTACGACGTAACAAATTCTGAGGAGTACTTCAAACTTTCTGTTTTCCTGCCCTTTCTCGACTATTTCTCAAGCCAATTGCAGGATAGATTTTTGAACCATAAAAGTATCCTGAGAAAAATTGAAATTGTGTTGCCTCAGAATTTAGTTCGTGCATCTTATGACGATGTACATGCTGCTGCTGAAGCTATAATAGAGCAGTGGCCAGAAGATATTGATGCATCACTTGTATCATTCTATAAATAAATGAAAATGTGGAGACGAAATTTCCTCACTTCTTATACGGACCCTGAGCATTTGGATTTCATCTCTGCTTTGAACATCTGCAACGAAAATATTTTTCCACTTACACATAAAGTGTTAAAGTTGTGTTCTGTATTACCAGTCACTACATCGACACCAGAACGATCATTTTCAACACTGCGTGTGTTAGAAACGTACTTGAGGAGCACAATGGCCGGACATAGACTTAATGGTCTAGCACTTATGTATGTACATAGACATTAGCACCGACAAAGTGTTGGATGAAATGGCAAGAAAACCTCGTCGCCTACTGCTTTTGTAAGGTGCATTTGAACACAAACTGAAAATAAACATATCTGGAACAATAAGATGTACCTAAGTGTGTTGTGTGTGTAAAACATGTAAATATTGTAAATGTTATTTTGTTTTAAAACATAGTTGGAACAAAATTTAATGGGGGTTTAACTTGTGTGGTATGATTATGGACCTGAATAATTCGCGTTTTCTTTTCGACACAAGGTAGAAGTCAAACCTGAAAGTAAACGTCGTCACTTCGTTATTGGCTCTTGGCTCATTTGACACCTCCTTCATGGTGCTCCGCCAGTAGCAAAGAAACAATTAAATACACTAGGCGTCACAGAGTAGCCAGTGCGCAACTGTTGTTGACTTCAGACCACAAGTATTCTTGGAGACTAGCGTACAGAATGTTGAACTCGAGAATTTTTTCGGTCTCTAGTTATGATTAATATTTAGGTTGCATTAATTAAATCCTGCGTACGCCCCTGCTGCCTGGGTATCGTCTTTCTCCTCCTCTGCTCGCCGGGTTTGTTTCATGTTACTAAACAGCCGATTGTAGCGCTATCCTACGAGGAGTATATGAACCACCTTAAAACCCCGCACGCGAGAAAAATTTTTCTCCCTCGCGCTCTTAAGAGGGCGGGGTACATAATTTAACGCTAAAAGCATTAATCTATAACTGTAGGTTTCTTGAAGCCAATTTGCGAAAATTAAACAATAGCAATCCTAGACAATACTTTTAGCAAACGTTTTAAACAAAATTGTTTCCAGTGTTACGAACTTCTGAGGTACAATCTCTGACGCCGGAACCTCGTGCATTTTACTGCGGGGCAAGAGATAACGCGTAACGAATTATTAATTTTGGATAAATATTTACTCATAAAGTTGGCAAATACTATTATCTAGGATTGTCATTGAGTATTTTATCCATATTGGCCTCGAAAAAAGCGTAGAAATTAATTGATATTTTCAGCGTTTATTTATCTACTACGTACTCTTAAGGATACATCTTAATATTCATTATGAACGATTTCGGGAAACAATGGAAAACCGAAATCAAGATGGTCGAACATAGAGATCGAAACCACATAGTCCCAAATGCGAGTCCAATGTATTACCATTACGATAAATTACTCCATGAGGACATTAAAAACAGAGACACTCAGCTTGGTACAACGAGAGAGGCAAGAGAGGACTATGCCAGGCAAACTTTGAAGTACCATTATGGCATTGTAGAAATTAGAAATTAAGTGCAGTGTCGCAAGTGAATGTTTGCATGGTTGCAAAGAACTTAAAAACCCGTTTAAGTGTGCGTACAAGAATAATATCCTTAATTCAACCTCCAGATTGTGTACGTGATCTAATCGGTGTGAAACAGAATATAACATTGATAATCATACAGGCCACACATGATACACATTACTATAGGACACCAGTCTGTGAACAGTGTGTAGACACACAGGCAAAAAACTATAAATACATAATATATGCCAAGAAAGAAACATTATACTTACTCAGACAAACTGCAATTGTGGTAACGCTGATTTTTTGACTAATAATTGAGTAAATAGATAAAAGTTGGTAGGTTTCTGCGAATATGTTATGACCAAAACCATTATATTTATGAAGAGAAATAAAAGTGATAACATTATACACTTTTTAGCGAAAATGAAAAATATGTGAATTTCTCATACGAATGTCTGAAATTTTGAAAAACGTTTAGGAGTTTTAAATTAACAAATGTGTGTTGCCAGTAGCAGTCGATCTTTGAGCAAGAAAATTATATGCATTGTAGGCTACAAAGTTAATTTGATACCAATCCATATTCAACACAAGAGAAAGTAAATTATTTCTGTGTTAGGTTAAAATAAAATTACGAGTGTTTTGAACCAAATAGCTAGACGCTTAATGAAAAATCATAACAGTACCACAATCGTTGGTGAGATTCATACTTCTATCATTCACGAAACAAATTTATCAAATTGTCTTTTCTGAAACGACTTTCCTGCACAATCTCCAGCACGATCGATAAACCCATTTAAAAATAGTTAACAGGTCAAACTCATGAACTATAAAAAAAAAAAAAACAGCAATTCAAACATACAATGTTTTCACATCACATAATTTATACATGTCTGCCCAGAGAAGTTATTTTTTTATAATTTTTAAATGTCACAAAAGCAATCACAAGAAAAAATATATCTGGAACTTACACAAAGAGAATGTGAATTGATTTTAATATTTTCTATGCATAGATGAAAATTGAATGTTAGTAAATTTCATTAGGTATAAACATTATAGTATATTCTATAAAATACAACACTAAAGAAAAATAAATTAACAAATGAAAACTAATTACTTATGTACAAGAATAATGTAACCAAACACAACATAAACATTGTCGGATGCTTAAAAGTATCAAAAACTGAACATATTAATATCAATAAATAGCAAACTGTTTGCATACCTAATTAAAGAAATACATTTTTTTTTTTGTATTGTAAAGTTTCTTTGCAGCATTCGCCTATAACGATTTCGGAAAACAATGGAAAACCGAAAACAGGATGGCCACATCCAGAGATCGTACCTGGGTCCTCCCAAATGCGAGTCCTACATGCTATCATTACGCAACCTCGATAGTGAGGTCATTAGAGACGAAGACAAACAACTTGATTAAATTACATTTATAAGTAAATGGTCTGCCGTGACCTTTGATAAGGAACCATACCAGTATTCACCTGGAGTGATTTCGGGAAACCATGGAAAAACGAAATCAGGATAGAAGAAACTGAGTGTCAAACCCGGGAACGCAAGTCCAATGTGTTACTATTACGCCAACTCACACAATGAGGACATTTAAAGAAAGCCACACCAAACTTGGTACAATGATACATTTAGGATAGGAGTATGCAATGCAATTGATAAAGTACAATCTTAGCATTATCCTGAAACGATTTCGGAAAACCATATAAAACCAAATTCAGGATAGAGGAAGACGAATGTCAAACCTGGGAACCGTCAAATGCATATCCAACGTGTTATTGTTATGCCACATTACTCCATAGTGACTCTAGAGATGGTAACACCCAACTTGGTACATGGACAAGTCTAGGAGAAGATTACGCCTCTGTCATTGTTAAAGAACTATCTTAACATTCGCCTTCAACAATTTCGGGAAACTATGGAAAACCAATATAGAATAAACGAAGCCGGGTGTCAATCCCGGGCACCACCGAATGCCAGTCCAACATGATAGTGTTACGCTACCTTACTCCGTAAGTACACTGGATGTGGCCACACCCAACTTCGTACAATGACAAGTCAATGATAATAGTATGAAATTGCCATAGTTAAAGAACCATCGAAGCATTAGTCTAGAACGATTTCGGGAAACCATAGATAACTGAAATCAGGATGGCTAGATCCAGGGATCGAAACCAGGTCTCCGCATATACGAGTCCAATATGTTACCAATGCCACCTTACACTTGAAACCGAATTCAGGATGGCGAAACCAGGGATCAAATTAAAGTTCTCTAAAATGCGAGTCATAAATGTTACTATTACGCCACTTCGTTCGGTCAGGTTATCTGAGATGGAGACAAACAAATTGGTCCAATGACAGGGATTGGTGAGGAGTCTGCCATTAATTTTGCTGAGGAACCATCCCATCGTTTACCTGGAGTGATATCAGGAAACCATAGAAAAACGAAGTCAAAATAGATGAAGTCAGGTGCCAAACTTAGGTACCCCCGAAAGCGAATTCTAAGTGTTACAGTTAGGTCACCTAATTCTGCAAGGTTATCCAGAAACAGCCACACCAAACTTCATGGTATAATGACCAGTCTAGAAAGAGCATGCTACTGCCATTGTTAAAGAACCACCTTAACATTCGCCTATAATGATTTCGGGAAACAAATGAAACCGAAGTCATGAAAGCCGGAGCCAGAAACCAAACACGGGTTCTCCCAATTGCGAGTCTTACATGTTACTGTTATGCCACCTTGCTCTGTGAGGTCATTTGGGAAGGAGAATAGAAAATTCGTTTATTGAAAGGGATAGGTAAGGAATCTGCTATGACTATTGTTGAAAAACCATCCCATCGTTCACCTGGAGTTTTTACGGAAACCATTAATAGGTAAAATCAGTACAGAAAAAGGTGTTAAACCTTGATATTCTTGATCACGAGTGCGTGTTACCATTATGCCTCCTCATTCTGCAAGGTCACGAGAGACGACCTCACCAACTTGGTACAATGACAAGCCTAGGAGAAGGTTATGCCACTGCTGTTGTTAAAGAACCATCTTAAGATTCACCTGGAACGATTTAGGGAAAGCATTGACAACCGAAATCAGGATGACTGGAGCTAGAGATCGAAACCAAGTCCTGCCAAATGCGATTTCAACTTGAAATTGTTACACGTCTTGCTCAGTGAAACAATTTGTGACATATATAAACAACTTGGTTTTATGACAAGAATGGGTGAGTTGTCTGCCATGAGCTTTGCTAAGAAACCAACCCAGTATATAAAATACGTGATTTCGGGAAACCATGTAAAACCGAATTCAGAATAGCTAAAACCAGTGACTGACCTGGCTCCTCCCGAATGCAAGTCCAACATGATACCGTTACACCACCTCTCTTTGTGAGGTCATTTGAGAAGGAGTCAAACTACCTGGTTCAAAGACAGGGATGGGTGAGATGTTCTTAAATGACCTTTGTTAACGAACCATCCTGTCGTTCACCTGGAGTGATTTCGGGAAACCATAAAAAAGCGAAATCAGGATAAACGAATCCAGGTGTCAAACCTTGGTATCCACAAATGAGAGTCCAATGTGTTACTGTATGCCGATTTACTCAGTAAGGACACTAGAGATGGTCAAACCCAAATTGCCGCAATGTCAAGTCTAGGAGAAGAGTGTGCCACTGCCAGTCTTAAATAATCATATCAACATTCGCTTGGAATTATTTCGCAAAATCATGGAAAAACCAAATCAGGATATTCGAGGATGTGTGCCAAACCTAGTTTCTCCTTAAGACGAGCCCAAACATGTAACCATTATACCACCTGATTCCCCAAGTTTACAAGAGTCTTCCACACCCAACTTAGTACAATCTCAAGTCTAGGAGAAGAGTATGGTACTGCCATTGTTAACGACCCAGCATAACATTCGCCTGGTACGATTCGGGAAACCATAGAAAACAGAAATCAGGATGGATGGATGGAGCTAGAGATCGAACTCAGACCTTCTCGAATGAAATTCCAACATGTTGCCATTACTCACCTCGTTAGGTGAGGCCATTTGAGGTAGAGACAAACTACCTGGTTCAATGACAGTGACGGGAGACGAGTCTGCATTGACCTTGGGTAAGGAACCATCCCATAATACACCTAGAGATATTTAAAGAACCCTTTGGAAACCGAAATCAGGATGGACAAGGCCGGGTGTCAAACTGGTTTACTCTTGAACGCTAGTCCGTGTTACTATGATGCCACCTTCACTCCTTGAGGACATTAGTGACGGAAACACCACTCGACCAACGTGTTACCATTTCAGCACCTCTCCACAAGGAGATTAGAGACGGCCACAAACAAACCTGGTACAATGAAAGCAGATAGTTGAGGAGTGTGATATTACCATTGTGAACGAGTTGTCTTAATACTTGTTTGGAAAGATTTTGGGAAAAAATAGAAATCGAAATAAAGATTGCCGGATCCAGAGATCGAAACCAGGTCCTCCCTAATGCGAGTTTAACATTTTACCATAATGCCACCTTATTCAATGAGGACATTTGAAACGTCTACAAGTAACTTGGTACAATGAGAGCTGCTGGGAGAGGAGTATGACATGGCCATTACTAAATTAACATATTAGCATTCGACTGGAACTATTTCGGAAAACCATGGAATACAGAAATCAAGGTCGACGAAGCCAGTTGTCAAACCAGGGTACCCCCAAATTTTAGTCCAACATGTTACCATTATGCCACCTTACTCCACGAGGACATTAGAAATTACAATACCTAACTGGTTACAATAAAAGGAGCTGGTTGTGGAATGTGACATGGTCACTGTAAAAGTGCTGTTTTAACATTTGCCTGAATGATTTCGGGAAACAATGAGAAACAGAATTCAGCTGTTACTGTCATGCCACCTTACACTGCAAGGATACCTGAGACGGCCTCACCTAACATGGTACAATGACAGAGCTAGTGGAGAAGTATGCAATGGCCATTGTTAAAGTACCATCTCACCATTCACCAGGGAACGTTTTCGAAAAACTATGAAAAACCGAAATCAGGATGAGCAGAGCCAGAAATCGAACCCGTGTCCTCCCGAATGCGAGACCTAACTGTTACAGTTACATCACCTAACTCCATGAGGACGTTAAAGATGGCTTACCTAAATTGTACAAAGAAGGTGGCTAGTTGCAGAGTGTGACAGGACATTGTAAAAGAGCAAGCCTATATTAAGATTCGCCAGGAAAGATAATGGGAAACAATAGGAAACCGAAATCAGGTTGACAGGAACAACGAACCGTGTGCTACCAAATACTAGTCTAACAAGTTACATTCAAACCACCACGCATGATAAGGTCATTTGAGACTTAGACAAACATCTTGGTTTAAGGACAGAGATGGGTGACTAGTCTGCCACGACCTTTGTTACGGAACTATACCATCGTTCACCTGGAGTAATTTCGGAAAATCTGGATAGACGAAGCCAGGTGTCAAACCTGGGTACCAACGAATGCGAGACCAAAGTTTTACTGTTATGCCACCTTACCCCGCAAGGAAAATTGTGATGGCCCCACCCAACTTGGTACAATGTAAGGTCAAGAAAAAGGGTATGCCACTGCCATTGTTAAAGAACCACCTAAACATTCGCCTAAAACGATTTCTGGACCACTGAAAACTAATATGATGATGGCCAGATCCAGTGATCGTACCCGGGTCCTCCCAAATGAGTATTGTACATGTTACTGTTACGCCACCTCACTCGGTGTGGTCATTTAAGGCAGAGACAAACAATTCGGTTTAATGACAGGAATGGATGGGGAGTTTACTATTATTTGTGTTGTGGAACCATCTCAACAATCATTTATAGTGATTTCGGTAAACCATGGAAAAACCGAAATCAGGATAAACTAAATAGACTGTCAAAACTTTGTACCCTCGAATGTGTGTTCAACATGTTATCATTATGCCACTTTACTCTGTAAGATCACTCGAGACGTCCCCAGTCAACTTGCTACACGGACAAGTCTAGGAGAAGAGTATGCCACAACTATTCATAAAGAACCATCTTAAAATTCGCTTGAAACAATTTCGAGAAACCATGGTAGAGGAGTATGACATGGCCAATGTTAATGAACCATCTAAGCATTTACCTTGAATGATTTCGGAAACATTGGGAAACCGAATTCAGGCTACCCGAAGCCAGCGATTGAACTCTGGTCCTTGTAAATGCGAGACAAATGTGTTACCATTACAACACCTTAATTCATCAGGATATTAAAAGCAGCCACAAGTAACTTGGTAAAAAGACAGAGCTAGAATAGGAAAATACCATGGCCATTGTTAAAGTACCATCTCATAACTTCCCAGAAAATATATTAGAAAACCATGGAAAACAGATATCAGGATGTCCAGTGCCTGAGATCGAACCAGGGGCTTCCCAAGTGTGGGTCCATCATGTTAATGTAACACCTCTTTGTTCGGTGAGTTTTTTCTTTTAGACAGAGAGAACCAACTTGATTTAATGACTGGGATAAGTGAGGAGTCTGCTAAGACCTTTGCTTAGGAAACATGACTGCATTCTCCTGGAGTGATCTCACGAAATCATGGAAAACCAAAACCAGAATTGACGAAGCCGTTTATTTATTTATTTATTTTTTAATTGGGTACCTACGAATGCGAGTGCAACGTTTTACCATTACGCGGTATTACTCCTAAAGGACTCTAGAGACGGTAACACACAACTTGGTACAATGTAAAGTCTAGGATGCCACACACGCAGCTACCACTTTTCTCTATGTAAGACTGCGCAATGCAATTATGTGGCGCAAGAGTGGATTAACTGACGTCAATAGTGACATGATGTATCTCAGCGATTTAATAATAAAGGTTATGTATCTCAGGGTTAATTTTGAAGTTACGTTTGTACTGCTCATCTAAAGTAGGACCCGGTATGTGTATGCGGGGAACACCAGTGGATGTGTTGCAAAACAGAAGTTCTAGAAGCGTTCGCTGGTGAACCTAGAAAGACTTGCATGCAGAACCACTTAAAATATATTTCAATACTACTGAAAGAAACTACAGCCCAACGAATTTTAAAATAATTTATATCGTACTATGCTCGTAACGAAAATGACACACATAAGAAGGCTGAACGTGATGTGGTAATAGTAAGACTCATCTAAAGTAATATCAATTTGAATATCGTTAATCATACTTGGTTGACTCCTAGTATTGAAAAATAAAAACATCTGGATCCTTCAGAAACCAAATTAAGTAGACAACATTGATAATACAAGATGAGTGTAGCAGAATATACGTAAATTTACTCATGTCTCCTCGAAAAGATAAAATTATTAATTTTAATTGTGCCACTGCTAAATCTAGGATTTGAACATGAATTATTTAACTCAGAGATGCCCGTCGGGCGAATTATTTCCAGAGATCTACACGTTAACAGACTGCATAAAAATCGGAAGATGGCGTCGTCAATTACGGTCAGGCTCTAACTACGAGACAAATGGCTGGCGAGACATAGCTTTACTCTTCATGTCGGTGAGCGAAGTTCTGGGCCATCTGGAAGGTCTCGTAGAGCTGCGCAAGGACACTAGAGATGGACACACCCAACTTGGTATAATAATAATTCTAGGAAAATATTACATCACTACCATTATTAAAAAATATTTTAACATTCGCACAGAGTGATTTCGGGAAACCATGGAAAACCGAAATCAGGACGGACGAAGCAAGGTGTAAAATCTGGATACTCTTACATGCGAGTACTATGTGTTAACGTCATGCCAACTTTCTCCGCAAAGACACAAGAATCAACCGCACCCAACGTGGTTCAATGACAAATCTAAGCTATAAGTGTGGCAGTGCCATTGCTAAAGGACTATATTAATATTCGCGTGGAACGATTTCAGGACACCATTGGAAACAGCAATCAAGGATGGCCGGGTCCTGAGTTCGAACCCGGGTCCTCCCAAATGCGTGTCAAATATGTTACTGTTATTCGACCTCGTTTGGTGAGGTGATTTGAGATGGAGACAAACAACTTGGATCAATGACAGGAATGAGTGAAGAGTCTGTCATGGCGTTTGTTTAGGAACGATCCAATTCTTCACATGGAGTGATTTTGGCAAATCATGGAAAACTGAATTCAGGATAGTCAAAGCCTGGTGTATAACATTGGTACCCCCAAATGCGAGACCAACTTGTTACTATTTCAGCACTTCACTCCGCGAGGACATTAGCAATGGCCACAAACAAACCATGGTACAATGAAAGTAGCTGATTGAGGAGTGTTTCATGGCCATTGTAAAAGAGCTGTCTTAAATATCACCTGAAACTATTTCAGGAAACCATTGGAAACCGAAATCAGAATTTCTGGAGCCTCCCAAATGCGAATCCTACATGTTGTCATTATGGCAACTTATTCCACGAGGACATTAAAAAACAGCCACACCCATCTTGATACAATTACAGAGCTTGGAGAGAGGTAAGCTGTGGCCATTGTATAAGTACCATCTTAGCATTCGTCTTGAACATTTCTGGAAACCATGGGAAACCGAATTTAGGATCGCCAAAACCAGCGATCGAGTCCTGGTCGTACCAAATGCGAGTCCAAGGTGTTAACGTTATGCGACCTTACTCAATGAGGAGATTAGAGATGTCCACACGCAACTTGGCACTATGACAGGTGCTATGAGAGGATTATGCTATGACCATTATTAATAAACTATCTTAGCATTTGTCTTGAATGATTTTGAGAAACCATAGGAAACCGAAATCAGGATGGCTGGAGCCAGCAGTGGAACCCTGGTCCGCCCAAACGTGATTCCAATGTGTTACCATAACATGTCCTTAATCCATTAGGACATTAAAAAATGGCAAAACCCAAATTGGTACAACGGCAGAGATAGTAAAGGTGTATGCCATGGCCATTGTTAAATAACCATCTTACCATTCGCCTGGAACGATTTCGGAAAACCATGGAAAACCGAAATCATGATGACCGGAGCCTGAAATCGAACCCGTGTCCTCCCCAAGGCGAGGTTTACATGGTACTGTTACATCAGCTCGCGGTGAGATCATTTGAGATGGATACAAACACTTTGGTTCAATGACAGGGATTAGTGAGGAGTCTGCCGTGACCTAAGGAACCATCCCAGCATTTAACTGGAGTGATTTCGGAAAACAATTAAAATCCGAAATCAGTGTAGACGAAACCAGGTGTCAAAAGTGGGTACCCCCGGATGTAGTCCAATGTGATATCGCTACGCCACCTCATTCCGCAAAGATAGCCACACCTTACTTTGGACAATGACAAGTCTAAGAGAAGAGTATGCCACTGCCTTATTTAAAGAACCACCTTAAAATTTCTCTGGAACGATTTCGGGAAACCATGGGAAACCAAAATCAGGATGACCAGATCCAGAGACCGCACATGGGCCCTCCCAAATGCAAATCCAACATCTTACATTCGCGCCAACTCGCTCGATGATGTCATTTGAAACGGAGACAAACCAGTTGGTTCAATGACAGGGATAAGTAAGGAGTACGCCGTGACCTTTGCTACGGAACCATACCAACATTCACCTGGAGTGATTTTGGAAACCATGGAAAACCGAAATCAGGATAGACGAAGCCTGCTAAATAACCTTGGTACTCCCGAATGTGGACCAACGTGTTACCATTTCGACACCTCACTCTACGAGGACATTAGAGACAGCCACAAACAAACGTAGTACAATGAAAGCAGCTAGTTGAGGAGTTAGACAAGGCCATTGTAAAAGAGTTTTCTTAATAATCGCCTGGAACGATTTCGGGAAACCATTGGAAACCGAAATCAGTTGGGCCGGAGCCTGCGATCAAACCCTAGTCCTCCTAAATTCGAGTCCTACGAGTTACCAATACGGCACATTACTCCATAGGACATTAAAAAATGGCCGCACCCAATTTGGTACAATTACAGAGCTAGGAGAGAGGTATACTATGGCCATTGTAAAAGTACCATCTTAACATTCGCCTGGAACGATTTAGGTAAACCATGGAAATTTGAAATCAGGATAGACGAATCAATGTGTGAAACCTGGGTACCCTCGACTGAGAGTCAAATGTGTTACTGTTACACCACCTTATTCCGCAAAGTACGCTGGAGACGGCAACACCCTACTTGGTACAATGACAAGTCCAGGAGAAGAATATGCCACTGACGTTGCTAGAGAACCATCTTAACGTTCGCCTGGAACGATATCGGGAAACCATAGAAAACCGAAATCAGGATGGTCGGAGCCAGAGATGTAACCCGGGTCCTGCCAAATGCCAGTCGAACGTGTTAACCTTACACCACCTAGTTTGTTGAGGTCAATAAAGACGGCGACACCATACCTGGAACAATGACAGAGATGGGAAGGAAGTCGTTCTGAGCATTTGCTAAGGAACCATCCTAGTACTCGCCTGGATTTCAGTAATCCAATGAAAACCAAATTCAGGATGGCCAGAGACGGGATTGAACCCAGTTCCTCCCAAATGCGAGTCCAATTACTTTCGTTACGCCCGCCGTCTCACTCGGCTAGGTCATTGGAGACGGCGACAATTAACTTGGTTTAATAATAGGAGCGGGGAGAAGAGTCGGATATATAGCCTATGTTAAGGAACCATCCCAGCATTCGCCTGAACGATTTCGGGAATCTATGGATAACTGAATTCAGGATGGCTTAGCTGAGTACCAGTCCATCCAAGTGCAATGTTACACTCTCTGCTTTCCTGTGCAAACACAGCACTGGAATAGTCTGCCAGTCTTCTATTACATTGTTTAAAACTGGAAATACACTTAGCAAAATATTATGTGCATTCACTCTAGGATTGCTGTTCATGTTCCTGTATGGAATAGGGGCCCTGGTGGCCGAATGGTCAGACCAATTTCTTCCCACCAAGGCGCGGAGTTCGATTCCAGGCGGGTTCTCGCATATAAGTGTCGTGCCGGACGATGCCGCTGGTCGGTGGGTTTTCTTGGGGATCTCATGTTTCTCCCTCTCTTTCATTGCTGTGCCGCTCCATACTCACCTCTTGTTACCCCTCACCAGCGCTAAAGACCTCGATGTTGAGAGCTGACCAAATCCTCTGCCAATACTGTAGGGAATATTCTAGTTTCCCCATTATGGAGGTTGTACAAGGAACATATAGGCTACCTAGCAAAGTAATATATGTATTAATTCCACTAGCGCGCTGGTGTCACAACTTTACCCTTGGGGTTTCAGAATGGAATACACTGCATGAATTCTTTCACTAGGATCTAAGGCGGAAATTGTTAGATAATAAATACATAGTCACCCAACAGAATGGGCGTATCTAGAAATAGTTTTCGGAGGGGTTTTGAACTCTCATCTTGCAAAAAAAAAAATTGTTTGTTGTCTGTGTTTGACTGTTTGACATCCATAAATGACACATTATCATATTTCATTTATATTTTATTATTAGGTAACATATTATACCTTACGCGATGCAAAATACCTAGATAAAGAAACTGATATTTCGGAGGGGGTTTGAGCCCCCGAAACCACCTCCTGGGTGCGCCCATGCCCAACAGGGCGCTTTTACACAGCTTGCTTGCGTAGCTCCAGCTTGGAATATTCTGCCAGTCACCCCTTACTATGTTATATAGGTACTTGAAATAGACAGTTACCCTAGACGCTTTATTACAGAGCATTCCTGCGCAGTTAACCGTATTGTATGCTGCTTGCATTCCCTCACTTAGAAGTATCCATAAAGGAAATAAAAAACATAGAAATCGTGGCATTTTTAAGAAAAAATAACCAATAACTATGGCAATCATCAATAATATAATAACAATTATAACGTGTTACATTTCCTGTGCACGATGCGATATAATTTATGAAGATGAGAGGGACATAAATAAGAAATGTAGCTCCTGTCAACATAAGATGTGACACGATAAGTAAAACGAGCAGAAAACCCCCCCCCCCCAAAAAAAAAAAACTTATAAAGCCATTGTAGCACCCGCAGTACTATATGGAGCTGAAAGTTGGACTTAATGATCTACTCAAGACCTGCGACAACTTGAAATATCAGAATTTAAGTTCCTTATATCTATGACAGGTTTCATAAGAGAATACAATATAAGAAATAAGGAAAGAACTGGCGGTACAGCCATTACTTGAAAAATTAATTCAATCAAATCAGTATTGGAAATGACAATATTGCGTGTGCCACCTCAGAGAACACCTCGATACAAGGACGTAACTTGAGCATTTTCATTGGGATGGCATGGACTAGCAGGAGGTTTTGGGTTAGCCCCCTAACAAATCTTTAAAAACTAGGATTAAAATGGTATATTTTGAAGCCCTTCGAGAGCAGTTCGTTATCACAAAGTTATTACTAATATTCGCTATTTTCTTTTTAACATACTATGTAAATCACTTTAATTTGATAAGTAAAGAACATCCATACAAAATCAAAAAGGAGACGAAATCAAATATATTGTTACAAGTTTGAGCAAAAACTTTTCATGTGGGCAATTCCCATGAGTTCTTTTGGGATAGAGGTCTTATAATTAGAAATGAAAGAGTTGAATTATGTTATTGATTTACTAGCTCACAAAGCTTACAAAAACACAAAACAGCAATCAACTATAACTTTCACAACACAATTAGTTATGCACACAATTACTCCTGTGTCACAGGCACGATAATTAACTTTGACAATTAAAGCACAAAAAATGTATACCATCAATTAATTAAACACCACAAATCACAATAAAATTCAGTCATATATCCAATCAACAGTCTCTCAAATAGTGACAGTGTACAACCTTAATAGTCCGCAGTGGTGATGAATCACCGTGTACTGCGCAGCACCCCGAGTGCACCGCTGTATTCACTCTTGAGGTCTTCGATTCGACTCCCGTCGCGCACCTCCTCTTCACTCGTCAGCCCGCCGCAGCAGTCCTCTTGTTTCGCCCAACACTGCTCCGAAGGTAGCCGCCTGCCGCCTCACAGTAGACTCTGACGTCACCAAGATGTCTTCACTAGTCTATCTCCACAAGCCTAGCACCTTCCTCTAGCACGACCAATAGCGAACTGTCTCCAAAGTTGTCGATGCGGCGCTTATGTACTCGTCAAACAGTTGGGGACTCCCCACATTTCAGGGGCCTAAAAATAGATATTACAACATGTTTCGGACATGATTTGATTCACGTAGGCCGCCCTCGTAGGGTTAAGACGCAGTTGGGACAGGTATCTATGACGTAGTTTCGGCGTGACTTACATCACGTAACCAATCGGCTCGTGAGTCAGGGGCTAGCCCACAAAGTGTTACGAAGCAGCTGCCGACCACCGGCCTCCAGGTACACGGCACACAACAATATTATATTACTTGCCCTGATTTTATCATCTAAAGTAAAATTCAAGGAGGCAACATGGACCAAAAATAAAACTTGTAGGTTTATTTTACAAAATATTTTAACATTATTTTTTACACAAAATTAATCCTTCTCTTTCTAATTTTAAAGTCATTAATTACTTTTAAAATGTCAACATAGGTGCTTGTTTGATACCCATATAAACGCATAAACAAAATTTTTTTAAATTAAATTTTTGTTCAGTTATTTACTAAAGTAAACAATCAACTCCCGATCCTACGACACTTCACGGTCCTCGGGAACATAGTCGTTATATTGTTTTTTGAAATAGTAATTTATTTCAATAGGCAGACACATTATGAATATTAATATATCCTGGATGGACATCGAATACTTTCCGTAGACACATAATAAAGCACAAACTTTGCCGGCAAACGTAATTTAAGCTTGCTGCGTTTAAAAACATACCGCAGAAAAACGACCGGACAGGAGAGGTTCTCTATCCCCTTTGGCTCTTTTTCAAAGATTTTGGTTAAAAAAAAATATTTGATTTATTGGCGCCAGTTTGAAAATAAAAAAAGGAACAAGCCCTTCAATGTAACTGTAATGTAGTATGCTTTCTTAATTTATTTATCAAACCAAAGTAAACATTGTGGTAAGATTCATGCATGTAAAATATTTTTAATGTTCTCTAGACCCATTTATCTTAAAAGGACAAAAAAAGTCACAATGTTTAGTTTTTCTTTGTCGCCAATTACATGTAATATATACGCCCTAGTGCTATATATCGGACGCTTTAGAAGAAACCATTAATTGAAAATAAACAAAATTATTCCAATAACGCATACCGTTGTAACGACCCCTGAGGGGGTGAGCAACACCATAGGTACACCACTGCACCCTAATATCACCCACCAAAGCAATCATTCAGAAAATAATTTGCCCACCTGCCAATGTTACAGGAAAATGTAAACACTCAGTATCAAGTGGGTTGATGCTCCAGGGGATGAACTTAATGGAAAAACCAATAGAATTCAATAGAAACAATTTATTATATTATAGAAAAAGGTAATAAGGTACAAAATATTTTAATAATTTCACCAAGGTATTGGATCAATGTTCGCCGAAAATACAGAAAGCTCTCACTTTGAATCATATGAAAATTTACAATGTAAAAGTGCATCCAAACTAGCACTTATATAGATCCTTATAAATGACACTCTCAGTTTTACGTAACATCGGAGACAATATCGACATTTAACACACTATAAACATTATTCCCTTATGTACCAAAGTAATTAACAAGGCAATAACAATTTGCTCATGTTTACTGTTTAAAATTACCAAGTCATTGAATGACATTTTCCCCTTTAACACATAGGATGCGACCGGGATAAATACAATCAATCATGCGCCTAAGA
>PNEQ01006037.1:16723-47098 GCA_003012365.1 Medauroidea extradentata
TCCTCAATAAGCCTCCCATGGAAAACATACTTAACTTTAAATATTTCGTCGATGCCTCGCAGAAAAGTAGTTTACTTCCATAATAAATCGATGATCGCTATCCCGGGCAATGAACCAAGGACGCGACGGTGATGATCTGGCCCTAACCAGACGAAGAGACCCCTCGCCAAGGTCCGGACTCGGTATATAAGGAATTCCATCACCATCCCCTCTCTCGGGAATAAAAGAGTTCATGAGGATGAACACAGTGCTTAGTAAATAATCCAGTCATGTATCAATGCGCGTCATTTACGACAACCGAAAATTTAAGTTCAAAAAGAGGGAGCCACCAGTCTAATAGGAGTTTCCACAAACACTCACAACGCGTCGCTAGTGTACGGCGCTTGCAAATTGTTGCAAGCCAACATTCGTCTAGTCCGAGTTCGAGGAGTCACGGCGATAGTTGTGCGTGCAGGAGCCCGGTGCGGGCAGACACCAGTTAAACGGGTAAGTGTTTCGTTACATAAGTCCATGTTCCCTAAGCATACTCACACACGGATTAACATCATTCTCCCCAATGTCTACCGTTGGTTTCATTTTAACACCAACGGAATTTTATTATGCCATTTCTCCATTACGAACTTCTAATAACTTCAATTTTAAGCTTAGTAAAGTTCTTAAAATAATCAAAGTTCTCCAACGTAGCACAAAAATATTTAATAATAAAGTCACAGCAAGTTTAAGGTAGCGTAACCCACGCCATTATTACCGTCTGTCTTACAAGCAATCGCAACAGTACTGCTATAGGAAATTCGCAATCACAACAGCTTTGCTTAGCGAAGTCGTAACGTAATATTCATACGGGAGCACTCAGATCAAACCAATTACTATTATCACAGTTTATCCATGGAATAAATACGTTTAAGTACGTCTGCACTGAATTTATAGACCAGAATAAAATGTGTAATCTCACAAGGCGCGCAAACGGCGCGTCAAATGTAACGGGGGGAAGGGTCACAGCGATTGCCACGCAATAGTATATTTCGTGTATCACTGTTAACGTGAACACGTTTCTCCGTTACAAATACACTATATGCGTTACAGTATAACACATGAATTAATTCCTGACTAAAGCAGTCAATAATTAGCATAATGGGGGCATTTGGGTTATCTGTATGTATATATTTTTAATTTCGTTGAGATTTTTAAATTTTTGTTGCAATGGGAGTTTACAATTAGAATTTATTGGTTTGTGGACATAATTACACCATTGCTAATGTTTTACTGATCAAACTTGTATTGAATAACAAAGTACAAAAATAACAAAAAAAAAAAACAGAAAAAAAAGCAATCCCAAAGGAATTCTGTCAGTTATTTTTATGTTAGACAACAAAAAATTCTAAGAACAGAATTCAGTCGAATATCGGCACAACACCCAGACACAAAAGACAGATACAAACATAACCAGATTCCCAATAATGAAAAAAGATGGAAGTTGACAAAAAACAGTGAACAGTGGACAACAAATAGAAGACAAGAGAAAACACAACACAAGTTTAAATCAGCGAAAAAATGCAACGTTTCGGGAATTGCGATCTATCCCCGTCTTCAGGCTGAGACAGCTGGTTGGAACACCAAGAAACGAATGAGCAATGGAATGGCATACGTCCACAAACCAATAAATCCTTATATATATATATAATTTCTTGTCATTCTATGACAGTTTCACGAGCCATTTTTAGCTGTATCATCGATATAACTTAGGGAACCGAATTTTTTCACGAAAAGAATACTGCCCACTTTGTTTCACTGCCTTAAATGAACCACTGCAGTTCTGTTTTACGGCCACAGTTGGATGTTTACCGCTCGCGCGTCTTTGGAGTTCTGAGCGCCAATCACAGACGTGTGGTGCCGCAGTAACCTTACTGTGATTGGCTCCGTCAAATGAGAGACGTCACTTCGCACAGACACGCTGCTAATAACCATAAAGTGAAGCTGCAGTTCTGCACGTTAGGCATGGAAACAAACTGGGGCAAAATAATTTTCGCGAAAATTTCATGTTTCTAATTCGTTTACTAACTATTTGTAGGATCAGTTTATGCTACAGTACAATGGCGACCGATGGGCTGATAGGTACAGTCGTGTTGGGCTCGCAGTCCCTTGTGCTCGGCGCCCAATAGATAGAATATTTTTGGAACTTATTAGTGACATTTTTGGTTAGAAATGTGGGAAAAGGGGAGGTTGTGGTTTAGACTGAACAATTTATATAAAAAATTGTGTATACACTTTTGCAATTACCATTTTGTTACATTGTGCTAGATTAAGCAGCTTAATGGAACACGTGAAGTATCCCTTAGTTTGTAATATGTTACGAAAATAGCTTGTTTCCCTTCAACAAAATATTTGGGTGGAAACCGCCACCCCTTGCCACCCTTGAATTACGACTATGCCTCGACAAGCGGTGTAATGCAATGTCATTGGAAGAAGGAGTGATGGAAGACTGTGGAAGATGCTGTCAGAACGGAACAGACCATAAAGCTTAATCCGGGATTGGCAAAATAAAAAGTTTAATCTCCTGTCTGTAAATTTAAATGTAAAAATACTCACTTAATTTGACGACTTCTTTTTTATAACGTGTAGAAATTCCTCTCGTTCATGTGTCAGAAATGTCACATTCTTCTACCAAAATGTGTATGTATAGCAATAACTGCAATTGTTGTGTAACAATAAGTTAATCTGAAACAATATGATGAATGTCCATGAACTGTCGTTAAAATGGTAACAAAGAATTTGTCTGTGTGTGTGTGTTTTTAAAGACACTGCACAATTATGCGGGCTCGTGTAACAAGATGGCTGCTGCATTGAGGGTTATTGTGACGTCATTGACGTAGCGAGGTGTGGTGGAGGTGAAGTCACGTGACAAGGGACCTGTTGTCCGGGGTCACGAGGCTTTGTCATATTCCTTCATGTGTAACATACGTATTACTTTTATGTCTTCAGCAGGTTGGCACCATAACTTGTCCGTTTAAAAGAATATATATTTTTTTTTTATTTCCACATGTTCCCAATTAAATATGGCTATAGTCTGTTTACTATGAACTGAGAACTCAGCAGAACTTGTAATTAATTGAAAATAAGTTTAATTGAGCCAATATATGTTAACTTTTGAGAGTGTTAAGACGTTTACACTTGTTTTTAGTTAAACGGGAGTGTTCATATTAACAACATTAAAGATGTTTGCAAAACGGCTGAAAGAAAACTTTATGGAGTGGTCACTTTATCGTGAACGGCCTATAAGTTAGTCATAATCATAACTGAAAATGGGACTGCGTGTAAATTTGTTGTGTTATGAGCATAGCAGACCGGACGACTAGAGAGGTTCGGGCTGCAATTAGGCGAGTGTTGGGAAACCACGGAAGACAGCAACTCACCTCACCTCCCTCGTAGTGCCGCAATAATGAGGACAAGCACGCCGATATATGGCACTGTTACCAGGTAAAACAGGTCTGTCGTCCGCCAGCACTCATCAGATCTACAGCAGTCCAGCTCTCCTCCGGGGCTCGGGGTTCGAGTCACGGCAGGCGCGTGCTTGTCCGTCGATGCCGTCTACCTCATCATTCCAGCTTTCGGTAAGGTCTTCAGATCTAATTATGTGGCAGCAACCCTGTGATGTTCCTCCTAGTACCTGCCGCTCTAGTAAATAAACATTTAACTAACCCTAAAATAACCATGCAAATAAACCCACAGTGTAGCAACTATCTCACTAACCCACTAAGTATATAACTTTATAACAGTTGGCATTGGTACGTGAGTATAGACCTCCGATTGTAGTGAAAACATTTTTCCAACGTCCTGTTTCAATACATTGTGTGCATGCCTGCTGCTATGCTTGCAAATCGCAAACTTGCCATGTCTCCGTAACATTATGACTGGCGAATTGTAACTGCACAAACACATGTTGCTGGTAACCGTCAAACATACCTGCAAATGTGCACGCAAGGAAAAATATTTTGTTCCACTAAAGCCTGTGGTCTCTATGCAGTATACTTAATATCATTTAAAACCACAAGCCAGTACTTATGAAATGGTTCAGAAATTAATCGAAATAAAGTCTATAATCTTCACATATTATATAAAATTCGTATTTAGGCCTATAACTTTACATCTGAATATGTTATGTAAAATATGGTTACCAATTCATCTAAAACTAATTTCTGGTTTTTAAATAGTATTTGCTACCTATGTTAAAAAATCCTGAGACAATAATCAGTGAATTTTATTTCTCATAACCATGAAAAAAAAAAACACTTGCTTTGCCATTCTAAACGCATGGCAAAAGGGCCGAATTGCATTTGCTTGAAAAAAAAAATATATAAAGTTATATATATATAAACTTTATATATATATATATATATATATATATATATATATATATATATATATATATATATATATGAAATTCACACGTTCTGAACAAGACTGCTGCTGCAAGATGGAACAATACCGTACCAGACGTCAGTCTGTTATTACGCGCAGTTTAAACCAAAGATATAATACAGTTACCTGTGTTCAATTGCATTAAAAATGAGACCTCTGGTTTCCATGCCGGCGCTCTACTTTTCAGCCTTTTGGAGCTGCCTGAAATTCACGTACTTCCGTGTCCATAGCACGGTCGTAGAAGAACAGGTCTGGAGACTCGCCTATCTACCAATGTATTTTGCTTGACCCCCTTGTTGTTTGGCTGTAGTTCGTCAAGTTACCGAGAATTCCGTGCTTTTTGGCGCTGTAATCCGGGCGGTCGGACTCAAACTCCGTCCACTTTTTTCCATTGTTAAATTTATAAAGTAAATAAAGATTGCTGGAGCCTTTTCTTAAATTTATGAGCGAAGGAAGTATTTCATAAATTGATAAAAAATACGTTTTGATAAATTGTTTATCTTAGTGGAGAAGAAATGGGCGGAGTTTGAGTCCGACCGCAACTGCAGCGCTAATAAAAGACAATATTCTCGGTAACTTGGTGAACTGCAGCCAAACAACAAGGGGGCCAAGTTTCCAGGCGAGTGTCCAGACCTGTTCTTCTACGACCGTGGTCCATAGTTACCTAAATTCTCCCAGTCAAAGAGAAAAATGGAACTTTGGCATGTTTACTAGTAGGCATTTTAAATTCCAATATGAAAAAATGTGGTTTGTTAAGTTTACTATATGACATTATTTTGACCATACTTCGTATACTTAGGTTACTCTTAAGCATCGGCATGTCAAATGTTTATTTTTTAATTGACATACTGTTGTTTCTCACTATTACTATGATTAACGGGTTAATGCATTAACTGAGCTAGACTAAAGCACAAACGCAAGACACTGAGAAAATACTGAATGTACTTAATTTTCTCTAACGAAGACCTGCAGTTGATTGACTGAAAGTGTAAGAAAGAAAATACTATGAGTGTATACTTGTGCAGCTTGTACAGAATTTGGAGTACTGAGTGACGTAACCAGTAATGATTTATGAGCAGTGATCAGTAGTCAATACACAATAACTAAGAACTGATACTTCAGTGGAGAGCCAGATTTATGGGAGTACCAAAAAATCTCTCTTGAAATATATACAATCAGAATTGCAAAAGTCCATTAATTTACGCGTTTGACAAATATTCCGGTTCGCTTTTAAACGTGTGAATGCCAACAAAGCTTTGCTGCGGTAATTTTTCAGCACGCTATAAAAAAAAAAAAAACTATTTCTTCGAGAAATACTGTCCCGATATATACGCTCAATATTTAAACCTGTTGGCGGTATAGCTGGCTCTACGCTGCTGAGGAGTGTTTGTGTTATCGCATCTTCCTACAACCCAGTTGACACCAGCAGGAGCGTAGGAAGCAAACATTTCTGGGTGGATGGGGAGGGGGGGGGGGCAAAGTGCTGATTATCAATCCTACAAATAAAGCGAGTGGTCTCTCGGGGGAAAATTTTTGGATTACAGTGAACTGTGGTATTTAAGCATTTTTCGTATCTCTATATTTAATGCGCTGCTGTTAATTTTTATGTTGCGCACACTTGCATTGTGGAATTTATCATTCATTTGTCGAAATGTTCAGTTTCATGCCATATCAGGACTCGAACCAGCATAATATGTATCTCACTCATCAATCAGAATAACTAATGACGAAACACCCGGTTTTGTGGGGAACTAGATAGTCTACGTATCATTACGTTTGCAATGCATTACAAGAGGACATCAATTGACTTTAATTATGTACGAGTTGGAAATACTGCATGACATGAAAACAAATATGCTTACAAGTAATAATACAGAGTAAAACACATAAATTAGTTATAACAACATTTTTTGAAGCTGATGCATAACTTCTTCCACTCATAAGTTCAATTAATGAAGCTGTAATGTAATAACAATGTTACCCAACTAATAGGCATTTATTGCAAGGGCTTATGGACTAATTTAACCTAATCTAAAAATGATCATGACACTTCGGTACGAGGTCACGAACTCATGGCTGTTAAGTAGGTGAATAAACACCCCGTACAGTCGGAGACTGGATTGATACACACATCTTAAATTCTTCTTATTTCTATGTTAGAGGTGTTTTCAAAGTACCTACTCAAATAGAGTTATAACACAGAGATTAAAATATAAAATGTGCTAACATAATGAATATATTTATAAGATTGTACGGTATTGTATGGTTTTAGAATCACACGAAGTTCGGACTGTACCATCAACTACTTCACAACTCAGTTTGCTCGTAGTTTCAAACTCTTTAAGGCAACTACAACAGGCTGTCTTATTCCTGATGCATATGTTTAATTTAAAATGCTCGAATTAGAAGTGACGGTGATTGAGCGCCAAATCGCGCGCCTCTCACCAAGGAAGTTAGGGTTCGTTTCTCCGTTGGATCACAATCGGAGATTCGCAAGTGGAAATGACTCGGGAACAATGCCACAGCTTTGTAGGTTTTCAAGGAATCTCCCGTCTCTCCCGTCCTTTAAATCCGGTGCTACTCCTTGTTTACCTCACTTTAGCCCTATTGGCTGTCAATCTTAACTAAAGGTTATCAGTTAATTTTTATGGTGGCAAAACTGAATTAACTATCCTAAAAAAAAAGTCATTTTGCCTGAGTCAAAGGAATAAATTTCTTCTTTAGTATCATTGTCTCCTAAACTGTCTGTCCTGCGCTGCTATTCGGTTCGCATTTCTGATGAAGTATAGGGCTGTGCTGAGCAGCTGAAGAAATAATGGTTGATGCTTTTTTTAGTCATTAATATATCAGGAAAAATGTTCTGCTTGAATACTACAATTGTACCACTACTTACACTTAAACACTCGCTACGTTACTGATAAACAATATTGCATGCCGTCCTATAGTGCGATGTACGAAGTATATATATTTTATGTTTGTAATATCACGCCTGACGCGTCTAATAAGTTCACGACTTCTCACAGACTACAACTGACGGCTGATGTAGTATCTCCAAAGTTCGAGTGAATCGAACCATAAAGGCGCCTGAATATAAGCACATGACTCACTAGGCAGTAGAAAGGAAATGTGGCGATACAGCGAAATACGAACGTTACTTGTATTATCTCAACTTTCCCACAAACTTTCTGCTGCCATTTAAATCTGACACGCCTGCTTCCAAATTAAAGATAACAGCTACACTGCCTCCACAACCCACACAGCACACATCTTTTCCTGAATCGTGCATGTATATATGTGACTCGTGAATCGTGTTTCTTTATGCGACTCGTAAATCATGATCGAACTGTGAATTGTTTTTCTGAACTGGTACAGTCTACAGTGGCAAGTTTAAAAGTTATGTGTTTCACATGCACGGATCAGATGTACCTTTTAAATTGTATTACATGTAGGCCTGCAATAACGTTATTTATTTCAATAATGTTAAATGTTAAAAGGTTTTCATTTATTCGTGATAAAATATGCGCCAGCAGAACTATGAATAAATAGCTCTAGACAACCATAGTCGTGCTATCTGCAGTGTTGTAATGTATTCAATAAAACCACATTATCTACTGAATAACAACCGCTTTAATTACGTTTCCCTTTACAAACACTTTATCAATTGCAACGACAATACTTATAATTACACCGGACATCCGCCATAGAACTCATACACGTTATGTCCAATCTCAGGACACTACACTCCCCCCCCCCCCAAGCTGGAGGGTACCACTAAATAAGAATACATTCCACAATATCTTACATTACCACTAAACTAAACAATTATCTCACTGATTTTAATTATTGGTTGAGCCTTACTGGTGGCTTAATAACCCTGCGTGAGGGTGACCTGGCTGGCTGCTGTGCTATCTCATTGTCACCCGTGCTACGGACTCTTGGAACACTACCCTGGTAGCTCCCTGCCTTGATCGCCTGGTTATAGTGCCTCTTCCAGACCAGCCCTGTACCATCCACTTTGACATATAAGACCCTGTTGCCTTCTATGCTTTGTACCTTCCCTTTTCTCCAACATATCCTCACTGATCAGTAGTCTCGTACCCACACCTCCTCCCCTACTGTAAACTGCACCTGCCTTTTCCAATGTCCCTCTACTGGTTGCTCTGGCAGCTCCGTTTCATGGGGCCTAATCAGGTCCAGCCTGGTCCTCGGGGACCTACCAAACAGTAGCTGTGCTGGACTAATTTTAGTCGTGCAATGGGGCGCGCATCTATATTACATAAGGCAGCGACTCACTAGGGTGCTAACCGACACATGCGAATTAGTGGCATCTTGCAGCGCTTTTAAGAACCCTGACTTAAAAGTCTTGACAGAGTTTTCTGCTGCTCCATTACTAGCAGGATGGTGACGTTACGTGCCCTATTGAGTCTGCAAAAAGTCTCAAATTCCCCCGAAACAAAATTACTACCATTATCAGTAACAATGGTCTTTGGCAACCCGTACCTCGTAAAGGTCTCCCTCAGTCTGTCTATACACTCCTCCGCTGCCAGGGATCTCATTTGAAACACTTCAACCCATTTAGAAAATGAATCCACAATGATCATGAAATGCGCACCCTTGACAGGTCCTAAATAATCTAGCTGTATTCTCTCAAATACCTCTTTGGTCTCAGGCCACTGAAAATTGTCCGTTTTGGGGGGCTCTGCTCTGACCATCATGCACACTTCACATGTCCTGACGAAGTTCTTTATATCCTGGTTCAAGTTAGGCCACCAAAAGAAAGCTCTACACAAGTTATTTAACTTCACCATTCCCAAGTGTGTCTCATGAACCTCCTCTAGCATCCTTGTCTGCCGACTCTTAGGGATTATTATCCTATATCCCCACATGAGTAACCCCTTTGGATATATCCTCCTTCTTGCGAAAGTACGGTTTCAATTCATCTGACACCGTACGTGGCCACCCTTGTTGTACATATTTCAACACTGCTCTTAAGGTGGGGTCCACCTTGGTCTCCCATCTTAGGTTGTCGGCATCAACTGCCGTAACCTGTTCTACCAGGTGCAAATACTCCCCCTCCACCGGCTCCACACCTAGTTAATCTCAACTTCGTCCTCTAACGGTAATCTCGATAGCCCGTCTGCAACATTGCCATTGCCCGCGACATATTTTAGTGAAAGGTTAAACCCTGACAAAAACAACGCCCACAGTTGGAGCCTCCTTGCAGCCATTGCAGGCATTCTCTTGTTCTCATCAAATAGTGACAACAACGGCTTGTGGTCCGACTCCAAAATGAAATGTCTTCCCAACAAATATTGGGAAAAATTTTTTACTCCCCAGTACAAGGTTAATGCCTCATTACGAATGACAGAATAATTGGATTCCGCCTTAGTTAAAACTCTAGAAGCAAAGTAGATGGGGTTTTACTCACCCCCAGGAAGTATGTGTGTCAAGACAGCTGCAATTCCCTACGCCGAGGCATCGCACGTCAGCTTAACCAGTTTGTCCCCATCAAAATGAACCAATACCCGGGGGGATAGTACAGCAACCTTGGCCCTTGCAAAGCTATTTTCACAAGCATCCGACCATTGAAATGTACACCCTTTTTTCAACAATGCATGTAATGGGCTTATAATAGTTGCCAGGTCTGGTATAAATTTTTGGTAAAAATTAACTGTGCATAAAAATGTTCTCAATGATTCCACATCAACCGGGCAGGGCGCTTCACTAACAGCCTTGAACTTGTCAGGGTCCTTACTGATGCCCTCTTTGTCGATCACTTGACCTAGATAATAAACTTTTTCACCAAAAAATTTACACTTTTCCCGGTTCAGTTTGAACCCCGCCTCCTTCAATGACCTGCCGTAAATTGTCCTAATACTCTGTCTCTGTAGCACCCGTTACCACAATGTAATCAAAAAATGACACTGTCCCCTTACATCTCAACAAAACCATTTTAATGGTTCTCTGAAATATGGCACATGCCGGTTTCACACCAAAAGGCAACCTATTCACAACAAAAATACCCTTGTGTGTGCTCCACGCTAACAGTTTGCCCGTCTCTGTAACTGGCTATATGCATTTGATAAATCTATTTTGGAAAAATGTATCCCCCCTCGTAATGCTACAAACAGCTCCTCCACCCTAGGAATGGGGTGAATCACATCCTCAATTACCTTATTCACAGTTATCTTATAATCTGCACACAATCTCATATTACCGTTTGTCTTAATCACGGGTACAATTGGTGTGTCCCACTCAGCACCTTCTCCACTACTAACCTATCAAGTTCCTGATTCACCTTTTCCTGTAAGGAACCATTCTAGGCTTACAAAATCTGGCCTAGCATCCGTTGCCACCTTCAATCCTACTTTATCATACTTGTAAGTGCCCTGTTTCCCGTCAAACAACTCTTCGAATTCCTCTACCGACCTCGAACTCTACTGCATGTGGGGATAACTGACCTCATTACAACTAGATACCTCTATCAACTTAAGAATGGTGATCAGGTCCCTTCCCAACAGAGGCACACCCCTTGTCTCTACCACCACCAATCTGCCTTGTACACAACTACCATTACATTCTATACTAACATCTATTTCTCCCACAGGTTTCAACAATTCACCACCATACAACTTCAATACCACTAAGGTAGGTTTTAGCTTACAGTGACTAAAAAAAACTTCATACATAGAAAAAAGTAATAACGAAATAGCCGCACCAATATCCAACTCCATTTCAATTGCCATTGCATTAACCACAACTTGAACAAATATGGGCTCACCTGACCGTGCAATGTCATGATCATAAATTTCCTTAACGTCCACAACATTCACTCCCTCATTGTTACATAACTTGGCTAAATGCCCCACTTTTAAACACTTGTTACATTGGAACTTCCTGTATTTGCAGGTTTTGACTAGATGATTCGGCTCTCCACAAGCGTAACAGCCAGGGGCGGATTCAGAATAGAATTGAGGGGGGAGGGGATATATATTTTGCTAACACTGGTTGGCCGATTGAAAGCGAGGGGTCCAGGTGTCCTCTCCCGGAAAAATTCTGATTTTAAGATGCAAAATGGTGCACTTTGAGAAGAATTTCAACGTTAAGGTGGCCGCCTACCCCACGCTTCAAATGCGTCGCAGCGTGACCTTAAACAGGGTTTTTCTACGAAAATATTCCACGTGTGCCCATTGTGCCAACGTATGAAAAGAAAACAAACTTCAGACAAGGTCAGAACCTCATTGTTAAGACGCCACGCTCATTAAAACTACTGTTTCTAAGCCCTTCAACATGGCTAAACACGGCCTTTTCAGACTGCCGTACTTTAAAATGTACTAACCGGGTGTATGTGAAACTCAGGTTACGACCTGCACTGGACTTAGTTGCAGACTTTCCACCAATAAAATTACATGGTTACAGCTTAATGTCCCATAGTAAAACAGTTCGGCGAGAAGCTTGCACGCTAGTTCAGCGCTTGGCTCGTTGAGGCGACGCGGTATTTGATGCGCGCTTCAAGGTCGACCTTATAGCTCCGTCGCTTTTGAGCCTCTCACGCGCAGGTAGGCGGCCGCCTTAATGTTTAACACACAACAGACACAAATTGGAACATTTTCAAATATATTACTGTCAGTTTCATATAATATATAGCAAAGTTCGTACGTAACACCTACTGCATTTTCAATAGTTTGAATGAAATGTATAACATTTCTAATACAAGGTTGGCCTCTTGGGGGGGGGGGATTTCCCCAATTTCCCCCTCCGCCTTGTATCCCCCACTGGAGCACCGCTCCGTCCCGGTGTGGTGTTGTTTTCCGGTAGTTCTCGGCTTGAAATTGGTACTGCCCAACGCCATCTTGCCAACCTTTTGCTCCTGCTTCTTGTCCTGGTAAGAACTGGTACTCCGTATGATAACAGCATTCACCTCCAGTATTGTCCTCGTGCTTCCCACATGGGGCTCCTCGCCTGCCCCTCATCGCATAGCCGCTCCAAGACCTTACCAGGGAGCACCCATACTACAAAACGGTCCTTCACAAATTCATCCAGCAAAGCTCCGAACTCACATAGCATTGCCGCGTCTTTCAACCTCGCATTCCATTTATTAACACTTTCCCCAGTTTGTTGACTAAGGTTATGAAACTTCATGCGCTCCCGAAAAACAGCTACCGCCGGTGAAAACTGCCTTTTCAATATTTCCACGAGCTCCTCGTTTGTCCTTCGGTAAAACCGGATCGCACAGATCACGTAATATATTGTAAGCCTGTGAACCAATAACAGTCAGTAACACCGGTACCTTGTCTGCATCGTACACGTGGTTCGCTGCAAAATACTGTTCTTGTCGTTCACAGTACATCGCCCAGTCCTGCGTCACATCATAGTTTCCCACTGATCCTATATTACCTACAACACGCATTTGTCTGTTTGCCTTGTTCTGTGCCCCTGCATCTGACCCGACGCCGAATCTGGCTCGCTTCCTGGCAATCCGGTATCCATCTTGCCCGTAATAATCGTCAATCGTGTAGCCAATCTCACCAGGCAACCGATTATCCAATTTACCTCGTCGCCATTTGTAATGTATTCAATAAACCACACTATCTACTGAATAACAATCGCTTTAATTACGTTTCCCTTTACAAAAACTTCAGCACATTGCAAACGACAACAATTACAATTACACCGGACATCCGCCATAGAACTCATACACGTCATGTCCAATCTCAGTACACTACAAATGTATTTGCAAAAAAATTCTAATTAAATTTAAATAATTTATTTAAAGTTAGTGACAACTATTAGGCCCACTTTTATTTAATAGTATTAGGATTATAAATACATACAATTACTACACAATACATATTAAAAGCTAATCATGGAGATCCTAACAAGCAAGTTAAAAAAGTTAAAAAAATTTACGTGCAATAATGACAACTCTTTACGACAAGTTGGTGAGTGCATCGGCACTTGCGATTCGCCGATTCGGCTCACTGAACCATACTGTTACAGCAATGTATCTACTGATCCGTGTATCGAAACAGTGAATCGAGACGCTTAACTGAATCGATTCAAAAAATTCGAATCATTAAAACGAATCGATTGTCCCATCATTATGACGGAGTTCTGAGAAGCTGTTGTCAGGAATACGGGCAGAGGAACAGAAATCACATGACAACCTGGGCAACGGAAAAGGGCATGCTACTAATCAAAATGGAAAAATTATATGCTTACGCTACGATAATATATTCCAGTGCCGCGAAACATAATTTTTATAGAAGAAAACCGGAAAAGATATTAATAACTTACTGAGCCTGTTTACTTTCCGCAATTCATCAGTTTGAGCTGACGTTATGGGGTTGGGGGTGGGGTGGCGAAACTAATAATTTGCCCGGCCCCCCTCCTCTTCGCTGTTCCTACGCGCCTGGATACCAGCTGCTACCCTACCTCCTATCCTCGCTACTTATCAGCCAACAAGACAGTGGTTCCCAAATTCAAGGACGAGTGCAGTGGGCTGGTGATGAGCAACTTCGTGAGCCTGAGAGCAAAAATGTACTCATGCAAGTGTGTGTGTGAGGGGGGGGGGGTAGTCCTGACGAAGTCTAAGGCCATACAAAAGTGTGTCGTGATGATTAAGCTCACATTTGAAAATTGCCTTGCCGTTTTGGAGGACCCGTTTTCAATCAAATGTAAGGTCCGCAGCAAACAATACCATCACCGTGTAATTCTTCGTCATATGCACGTTCTCAGCGCACCTATACGCATGTGTCCTCCCAAACAATTGTATAAAGTGCCCATGTCATGTATGATGACTGCCTAGATGTCAACACTGAGCAAACATTCTTGGTAAATGTAGGCGAATTGGTGAAGAGAATGAACGAGTAAAAGTCAGGTTATATTTTCCATTGTTCCAGGAACCGTGCTACAAACTCCACGTGTCAAGGGCAATGTGCAGGATCCACGGAAAACACACATTGTATACAGAATGGAGTGTCTGTAGTCATTGTTCGTGAACCACTCTATAGATGTGCTACAGCAAGTACACTTGCACCAGGGTTTATATCAATATGCCTCACAAGTCCTCAAACCATATAATTCTCGACACGTGTCAGCTCCGTGCATTCTGTCGTGCCATTCCTAGTAGCAAATACAATCATTTTTCAGCTAGCCAACTGTTGGCAGAAATGGTCCACGTTCGCTAATATGATCATCTACTTTTGCTGAAATGGTTATTAATCAGACCATGTCAGTAAATATGTGTGTAGTTATACTGAAATAATTTTAATGTGGGCAACTTAGTATAAAGAGACTGACATATTGCAGTATATTGTCCCAAAGTAGACTTACCAAACTAGCGCACAAGCATCTGAGTATAATAAGAAAGCTTGTGGTACATTTGTGGTTAATGTGTGGGTGATTTCATTATGCATCATGTATGCCACATGTGACCACGGGTACATTCCGAATGTTTACTGCTTGTGGGCTGCTTATCACTATCAGATTTGCACAAGTGGGCCAGTTGATGTTTGCTATTTGACACCTTATGACTGTCACATGCTCTCAAACTTCACTCCACACTCGTAAATTGCACTCTAAAATAGTTTGTAAACTTGCTACACGTGCGTATAAGAGCGCTAAGAAAGTAGGCATGTCAGAATTGTTTCCCAGACATCCATTGTAGCACTCCTAAACGTTTTTATGGAACAGTCAAATGTATACTGAAGTTACAAGACTTGTATTGTAACAAGTGTAAAAGTTTGCATATTTACAAGGTAGGAGTATGGTAACTGTCCCATACTGCGTTTAGGTTAATTATTACCAGAACATTTTAGGAAGTTTTTTTACAGCGTGATGTGATTGTAGCTAGTTACAAAACCACACTTGCACATTTTCTTAGTTATTGTTCTCAGCCCTGTGCTTGGTGATGGATTGTTTTTCTCTCCTACATTACATTAGACAGTTAAAATAAATAAATATCGTATGAGGAAGATACACGAGGGCCAGGATATCACACATCGAATGCAGAATATACAGGATGTGTGAATTCTACCGGCAAACTTTGTGGGGCGATTCTTTATGCAAAATAAGGTAGGGTTTACATTTAACAGTTTGGCCGGAAAAGTATATTAAGGGCGTTACGACCACATGAAAATGTATGTACAGAATCGAGTTAATTAACCCATCGAAAACCGCTGAAAGTATCGCAAAAAGCATAAGGAAACGAGTTGGAGGATACAAAGACCTGTCTTCAGTCGACATGATATTGGCACGAATCAACCCCCTTTGTAGGAAAATGAGGTATGCGAGATTGCAGTCATATGGCATTTCGCACTCGCAATGTTGTCTCGTGGTTTGATGCCTGTTTATGAAAGAACATGTGTAAAACAACAAAAAAGGTCACCTTGGCAAAACACCCTCCGGCCAACCATTTCCCCAAAAACAACGACCGACATATCTGCGAGTAGATTGGAGTGGCGTTCCCCAACGCCTGTGTGGTTATGCAACTAATCAGGCAGTGCTACTACAAGGGTGGCGGTGGTCAGGCGGCCACATCTCTTTACACCAATGTAGGCGATGCGGGTTCGATACCCGGTGGGATCACCTCAGTGTGCCACATGTAGAGAATGTCGCTGGTCGGTAGGTTGACTCGGGGATCACCCATTACCTCCATCCTTAGATTCTGGCATTGCTCCATACACACATCGTTCTCCCTCTTTCTCAAATGGCTCGACAGCCGTTGATGTTCAGAGCCACCCACATATCTCTACCACACCACTACCGCATACGTACGCAGGGGAGTCCAGCGGGATGAGTGAGAAGTGTACATGTGTGTCCGTCCATTTTATTCACACATTGACACCTACAAGAATGGCTCGATTAAACGGCTTCCATTTACTACACACAGTTCGCAGCGACGCGCCGTGTTTTGCCGAACACATGTAAAGACACCTTGCCTGTCGGAAATGTTGCCAGCCGCGGAGACGATCCGCCCAACAAGATCTTCTTCACTTAGCGCCTAGGTTTCATACAAGTAGCCCCGCATCAGCCCCTAATATAAGAAGTCCAATGGGTTAAGGTCGGGTGAACGTGCAGGCCACGCAATGGGTCCACCGTTGCCGATCTATCGGTCAGGGAATGCGTTATTCAGGTACGTGCGGACGATATGCGCACGATGGGCTTGGGCACCGTCGTGCTGTAACCACATTCGTTGTCTTGTTTGCAATGGCACATTCTCTAATAACTCCGGAAGAGTTTCCTGTATGAACACAAGATACCTGTGGCTATCGAGGCGGGGTGTAAGTAGGTACGGCTCTACCAACACATCAACAATGATACCAGCCCAACGTTGACGCCGAATCGCTGCTGGTGACTGCGGGTAAATGTGGCATACGGATTAACATATGACCAGACATGGATATTGAGCGAATTTAATATGGCATCCCGTTGGAAGAACGCCTCGTCCGTAAAGAGAATGTACGTTGCAAAACCAGGTACCGCCTGTACTTTGTGAAATATACACAAGATGCGTATCGGCGAGTTCGAGCCACGAATAGCGTTCCATAACAGCGAAGAGCATGGCCTCCACCTTCACAAACACGAACACAACTAGTGTTTTCCAGCGTTGTAGGAAAACAGTGTTCAAACGTCACGTGTACCGCATTCGACTCCACACGCCATTCTGAGTGCACGAGGAGTGCCACACAGGTTGCACTCTCCCCCCTTGCCTTTCCACAATACTAAAGGTCGCAGATTTGCTTACACATTTCGCTGGAGGGTATTTTACCAACGCGGCCATCGGTTTTTTACACGTGCTCCTCACCGGGTATCGAACCCGCATCGCTACATTGGTGTAAAGAGATGTGGCCGCCTGACCACCGCCACCCATGTACTAGCGGTGCCTGACTAGTTGCATAACAACACAGGCGTTGGGGAACGCCACTCCAATCTACTCGCAGATATGTCTGTTATTGTTTTTGGAAGAACGGTTGACCGGAGGGTGTTTTACCAACACGACCTTTCTTTGTTGTTTATCATATGTTTTTTCATAAACACGCACCAAACCACGAGACAACGTCGCGGGTACGAAATGCCATACGATCGCAATCTCGCATACCCCATTTTCCTTCAAAGGGGGTTGATTCGTACCTATATCAGGTCGTCAGAAAACAGGTATTTGTATCCTGCAACACATATCCTTATACTTTTTGCGATACCTCCGGCGGTTTTCGATGGGTTCATTAAACTCGATTCTGTACATCCATTTTCATGTCGTCAAACACCCTTAATATGCTTTTCCGGTCAAACTGTTAAATGTAAACCCTACATTATTTTGCACAAGGAATCGTCCCACAATATTTGTTGGTCGAATTCAAACTCATCCTGTATGATTTGAGGTTGTAGTAGGCTGTCTGCAACGGTTATTGTCGGGAGGAATTTCACAGTGATGTTCGTGCCGGTTTTTATTATTTTTTTTACCTCTCTCTACTATTCGCTTTAGTGTTATGTATGTGTACACTTAGGTAGCAGTGGTCTTATTTGAGTGTAATTCATTCGTGCTGGCGTACATTGTAAACATTATTTGTAAATTTACCTCACTGACGTATAACAGTGTTAAGAAAGTAGGTACGGTAAAATTGTTTTCCATACTTCAACTGTGCCGTTCTTATACGTTTTTTTTTAACTGTCAAAGCTGCCAGTGAATACTGATGATACCAGACTTTTACAGCAAAGATGTATATTGTTTTCTCTACTTACAATGTTATGTATGGCAAGTATCGCATATTGTGTCTCGGTTGAAATTTAAAATACTGTATTGAAAGTTTTTTTAAATTGTACAGGAAGCACAGACTTCAGACACATTTAGGGTCTTTCACCCGTAACAAAGTAATAGACGAGAACAGGTTAATTAAAGGTTTCGTCTCGCTACTATTCTGCGCAGAGCGTGAGTACAAACTAGTTTGAGCAAATAGCCATTCTATTTTCTTACATTAAATATGTTCACGAATAACGTTTAAGAATCGTTACACTCCCGACAAGTTTCATTCCGTGTTTGAAATCAGGTATATTGAAATGGTTAAAATTGTCTATTTCCGAGTCATTTTAAGATGCTAAATTTTCGGTATCATACTTCAGAGTTGTAATTAGGCAGACACCATAGAAAGTAGTTAATCTCACGAAGGAGTGATTTATCTGACGAATTAGTTGGCAAACTTTTCTGAGGACTTGTGAACTATCGTACAGAGTCGAGGAATTTTTGGGCTCCTAACACCGTTACATCTTTACACGTTCATCCAGTAAGTAAGAAAATTGTTACACAAAAATAAAATATCCGTTTTAACTCCTCATACTGCCTTAATTAACCTGCTGACAAAACCTCACTTGTTCACGGAGTAGACTATATTACTGTCTTTAAATGTTTGGCAACTTGTTAGACTGTATTACTCGCGAGTTTCCAAGCTGCAGTGGTGCACAGACAACACAGCCCCAGGCAGGTGGAACCCCCCCCCCCAAAAAAAAAAGACAGTAATGGCCGCGTTCCATTCGCTACTGACAGCATTTGAATGTACTGATGTGGGTTCCTTTACATTCTGAGGCTACTGGCTAGTAACTGAAACGACGTGTCACGTCCTGCAGAGAGTATAAGCGTGCAGGAGGTCAGGCAGTCTTAGCAGTAGCAGATGTCACATGGAGGAAATATACTGTTAACCTACCCTTAAAATTATAATTTTTGATATTATGTGTAGAATATTTAGAAAGTGTAAACATAATTAGAAGTACGACTTATGGTCAAAACTAAATGGAAATATTTTTAATATGGATTACTTTCTTATGATTGTTTTGCTACATTTGCTACACTATGTTTTACATTTTATTTAAAAAGCTTATTTTAAAAGAAAAAAAATGACAGTTATTACAACTAGAGAATGTTTAGTGTGTAATAAAATGATTTACTATGTTTAAATAAAGACGCCATTATTTCTACATACAACCTGACTGATGGCGTTCAGTTTGAGTTCAGCTACTGAGATCGATGAGGCGTGATAATGTTTCGTTAAGCCTATTAACGGCAGTTATATGATGAGCAAATGGAATGCGGCGAGTGTAGTGTTAGCAGTAGTTGTGGTGGCAGCACTGGAGGCGGCGTGTGGCGGGCAGTAAGCAGCGCTGTCTCGCGGCAGTGCAGTGCAGTCAGTCAGTCAGTCAGTGTGATCGCGGTCATCTAGCGTGTGTTGTCAGCCCTGCATGGAGACGAGCACGCGGCCAGCTGAGATGAGGCGCAGCATCCCTCCCAACACTCTCGAGCTGAGAGATGTCGACGACTCCTCCAGTCGCTTCCAGGTCAGTCCTCAACAGTATATACACGCCGAGATGTAGTCAACACAGAGGCTAATCTACTTATACCGCTCTTGCCCGAGAAATTCATTCTGACAGCAGAAACCACCAGGACTGTACCAATATTTCTGTGAATGAGGTGGCAAAAAAAAAAAAAAAAAACGCTTGCAATGTGCTGGTCATTTGAAACATAGGGAGTGATTATCTCTCAATTCTTTCCTTGATATAAATAAACCAAGGTCATTCGAAAATGTAAATGTGGAAAAATTGAAACAAGTGGGAAAGAAAACAAGGCCGGGGGGAGGGCAGTTTTAATTAAGGGGGAGGGGTGGCGAGGCCCTGGCCTCCTGTTGGTACGACCCTGTAAACCATCATCCCCAACCAAGTGTTCTCCTCAACTCCCATTTTATATATGAAAATTAGTTTTGTGTCAAAACACAGTAATTTTACACATATATGATGCTGTTAAAAAGTTACATCCTTTGTTCATAGGCGACATACCTGATTGGTTTGTCTGCAGAAGAAAACACCTATGTAATGTTTCCTTGTTCTGAAAGTATAGCATACTATTTAATTTACGCAAATTTAATAGTTTCCCAGCACTTTTTTTTGGAAAACATTGGTTACTTACTTTTTTTATTCAAAGAATTGAACTGAAATGACAATAATTATATGTATAATTGGTGCATATGATTTACTTACACCTTCCAGACGTCCATGTTGTTTATATACCCTTAGTCTTTTGACTACTGGGAGTCCAATGATTGTATCCCTCACGAACACAGCTTCAAACATATTCATATAAGTTACAATGTTCACTCTTCCTGTCCCACTGGACTTCCGGTCACGACGTCACCAGTTCGAATCATGGACGGCACTGATGATTAAACACAATCATGACCTCTTCTGTAGTAGCGACGAAACACCTGTGTAGTTAGCAATAAGTAGGGCCCGGTAGTTATAGCAAAAATAGTTTTGCAGTACTTTCTTTCAGTGTCTTACGTGCACACCTGCATCATATATATATATATATATATATATATATATATATAAACACTTCGGAAGGAGAATCCTTGTGGAAAATGGTGACGATAATATTCGTGTTTATTTTTCGAGTTTTGGCACGAAATCGAAAAAGGCGTTCAATAATACCACAATGTTGCGAACGTAGTTGATCGTCCAACACAGTGTGACCAACCTCTAAGAGGAGACAACTCTCCATCATGTGTTACGTCTATTTTAACGTGGACATCGCAGCCTGCACGTTCCATTGAAGAAAAATATAGTTGTTGTTAGTACAAGTAGCTGGCACCTACAGTTTCCTTTCAAAATGCACACAAATATTTCAGCGGTGAGGTGATAAACGCCTGGAAGTTGGCAATATTTGATACACACTGGTGTTAAAATGCCTACTGTAACACAAGTGAGACAGTGCACAGAGTGACTTTTCATAAGATCACATATTTTGTTCAGTATGATAACGATAACAAATAGGATCCGTAAAAGCACCGTTTCTGCACTACTATCTGCCTATATATACATAGACACACACATTTATAACATACACTTGCAACTTGTAATACTCAAACACAAAATCATAACCATACAATGCTTGCCTTAAAATTGTGTGCTACTAATTATATAAATGTAAACGTTCCTGGCGTTGACAGCCTGTTTACATTTCGTTTGTAAGTATTTCATACTAAGACACAAGTAGATATTCTATTTGCGTGAGCAAAGTTTTTACAACATCAACAGAAATAGAAAGTAAATGCAGTAGACTTAAGGGTTGACTAATGATGACCCGATTATTTTCTCTGAAACAGTTGTGTAAATAGGGTTTGATTGGAAGGGAGAAATGTCCGACACCATCTTAAAACATATGTCTGTAGTCGCTAGATGTGTCTTACATTAGTTGCAATGTCAATATAATAACGGTCTTATATGAAGTAGTGTAATCAGGGTTGAAATAGTATAATCAGGGTACAGGTGTGTGAACACGTGAATTTTTCTGGTCTCTACAAATTAGTAAAGGGCCAGTGAGAAAGTGTCACAAACTTACAGTTTGATTTTTAGTTTATGCTCAAAACAAAACGCAACATTTTCTGGTCTTCTATCCCTCTTGTAAATTGCTGTTTATATTCCGCTTGGGACAGAATACTTTGACGAGGTTACACGAGTAGACGGCCATGTTTCCGAATCCATCTGCTCCTCATTGAAACAACATATTGAAACATTTCGTTGCTCGGCGACTAAATATGTAGTAACGAAAATTCCGTTACACGACACTTACCCTTCACCACGGTCGTAGAAGAACAGGTCTGGACACTCGCCTATCTAACAATGTATTTTGCTTGACCCCTTGTTGTTTGGCTGTAGTTCGTCAAGTTACCGAGAATGTTGTACTTTTTGGAGCTGTTATCCGAGCGGTCGGACTCAAACTCCGCCCACTTCCCTCCCACTAAGATAAACAATATATCAAAGCGTATTTTTTATCAATTTATGAAATATTTCCTTCACTCATAATTAAAAAAAGGCTCCAGCAATCTTTACTTACTTTACAATGTTAACAATGGACAGGTGTCTAGTACCTGGCTGGCTTTTAACGTAAACGAATTTTATCATCAGTTAAGTAATTCTGTGAATAGTTTTTGTCACAACTTTGTAACATTTTCCTGTGGGGTTTACAAACAATGAAGTAATACATAACACGTTTCCGCAGTGTTATTATAAGCCTCCCTTCAGCCGGACGAAAACATTATAAAATTCAGTGCAAAATAAAAACTTTATAATTTAAAGAAATTTTTGACTGTCTTTTTTTACAATAAAGTTCATAAAACAGTACGTTATTATAATATTATATGTCGACGCCAACTTAGAAAGTATTAACATTTTTGTCAGTCGTTAAATTTTTTAGTGTATGTGGTTGGTATTGATGCTGGGACAAGCCTCCCCCCCCCCCAACCCTAATAAAACCGACTATGAAATAATAAAATCGACGTAACATGAAGTGACGTGCCTGTCACCCTCACATGCTCTATGGTCGCGTCCTACCTCGCCATAGGTTTGCAACGATAACAAACGACAAGGCCAACAGAATCACGTGACCTCCGTCGTCCAATTAGGGCATCGCTTCACTCGACGTTAGCTATCATTGAACAGTAAACATCAGTCTGCGCTCGACCGTGGGAACGACAAACTGCGATTCGAAATTTTGACTGAACATCCTGTAATCTTCTAGAACATATTCAGAAACCTATAGGAGTATTATACCTATGAAAAAGACTTATACAATCTCCTACAAAGCCAAAACTCACGTCATAAAAGCACAATCTCGATTTAAATACATCTACAAAACAATATGGTAAAGAAATATACACGTAACTACCACCATACACAAAATAAAACAGCTATATCCTGCAATGTTGCAAAGTTTTAGCTGGCTGACTGCCAGGATAGTTTTTCTTTTTGTAATAAGACAAAAATTCTAAGATTGGTTTAAGGTGTATGTTTCTTGATATTGTGAATCTTGCGAAGCGCCAGGCAGGTAAGATGTTATGATGGTAGCTGGGTTTCAGCAGACATGGGGCTTATAACTTATTGTAGGTTATAGGTTCTCTGGATAGCTTATTTAATACCTCACTATTCAGGCTAAGCCTTGCAGTGAAGTATTGTTTCATGCCTCGAGGTGGGCGCTGGGTGGACGTATTTTGCGCGTTTCAGGCCTTGAAGTGTGGAAACTATAAGAACTACACAGCTCGCGCATCAAGCCTGTAGGCGCAAGGCAAAGAACTGACGTGTACTCGACAACTGCCCTCGACGAGACATTCAGTGCTGGCACTATCATTTAATGTTGCATTATTAAACATAAATGTGTACTGCACACGTCTATACCTTAAAATATTCTGTGCCAAAAATTTCAAGCCTTGAAAGGCCCACGAAAACACCCATTTCCGTCATTTTGACAGCAAGAAAATATGCTTCAGTGAGTAGTGATGGACCTGAAATGGGTACACACACACACACACACGGGTGTTGTTCTTTGAGTGCTAAACATCACTAATGTGCGCTGAGCAGTTATGTAATAACATGGTACCTATTGGAGCTCTGCGCACCTCTTTGCCGCCTAGATAGACGGCCTTCTTAAGGCTAGATTTCAGACGCCATATTGATTTTCATTATTTATCGCTTTTTTGGTATTCCGAGAAGAAAAGGGTTAAATCGTCGACTATATCGCAAATTCTGTTAACCTTGAGCTGCAATACAAGCATTGCAATAACGTTAGTAATGTACAGTTTGATCGCAATATGTCGGGCAAATTATGAATATAAAAAAATATGCCATACTAATTGCGGCGTAATTATAAGTTAATAGCTATATCGCAAGGTATGTATTGTAGCGAAATTTAAATAGAATTCGAGGGAGGTATAATCGCATATTTAACATTTTTCTTCTTAGAACTAAAAAAAAAAAAGCAACTAAAAAACAGGCCGAAGAATAATGTGCAGAGCTTCGGCAGTTAATATTTCATTCAAAATCTCCTCAGAGGACGTGAGTGATATATGCTGAGGAATGTCATTAAAAAGTTCTCAGCTAGTCTCTTAAGATTATTTGGCATTACATTCTCCCGGCCTAGATTGACGAAACCTTTCAATGCAGTTCAGAATATTTTACCTAGATGCTACAATGTGCCGTGGTATGTATACCTGGAATTTCAACATTTCCACCATTTTCGATCTCGGAAGTGGAAAATACGTCTATAGGCTGCAAACTTAATGTCATTCAAAGACTAACTTTTTCGTAAATTTTTTGCCAGCAAGCGAAACAACATTGCGGAAGATCTGAAAAATAAAGTTGTAAGATTGACTGCTTAGGCTAAGTTATCTAAGATAAGTACAGCGCCACGGTGGCCGAGTGGTCAGACCACTCGCCTCCCACCAAGGTGTGTCAGTATCCGGATTTCCGCACGTGAGAATTATTAGAAAAACTAAACAGCTAAACTTGCGTGACAATCAATTACTACTCTCCAAAGGAACAATCGGCAAATTTAATAAACGAAAATTAATTCAATTAAACACCTCATATTTTTGTTATTTTAAATGTTAAATACGCCAAAAAAGGCCAAAGAACATTTCGCGGAGAGTTCACAGACATGTCTTCAAATAACCAATGATGCACAAATTTTACCTAGAATGTTTCACAAACGTGTTTTAGTTTTTTAAAGTGACTATACAAAAACGTTTGAACAGTGAATTTTACAGCTAACTACAGAAAAAAACGTAAAACAAGAAAAATTACTTCATGAAACGTGCCCTCTTTACACTGTTTGTTAATTGACAAAGTAACCAACACGCGTAAATAATTGTAGAAACCTAAGCAAATCCAAGATGACTATGAATGTTCCACTTTATTAGCGACGACTGTATGGGTTGAGTATGGAACAATGGCAGCACAGGAAACATCCAGAGAAGTCTACTACAGCAAACATCAGTGTTGTCACGTTTCTTAATTTGGGAGTGACTTTCCGTGAATTGCTTCCTTATAGCCTTGGTGCAGAACGAGTGGTTTGGCCACACCACTGTGGCTTCTCTACCTTAAAGTAAAATATTTTTCGGTTCTGTAGTTTTCACACAACCACATGCCAAAGTAGCGATTTGACTATATTCGCTTCTTACACAAAGTAAAAAATAAAATAATTAAACATTACGAACTAAATAATTTAGTGTGAATGTAAATGTATTACGCAACGTAATGACAACTTTGTCACTTCATGTGAAAAATGCTTGTATTAAAAACAATTCTCGAATGTACCTCTAAATTTTTGTATAAATCTTTAAAAAATTATTTTACGAGAAATAACAAAGGTGTAATTCTGTACCTTAATGCATTTATTTTCACTCATAACTATTTGATTCGTATTGTTTGGCTAGTTTTTACTTTGGGTAAGTAGCGACAATAGTCACATCGCATACGTTCACATGCTCTTGTACGAAAACTATGGAACCGAAAAATATTTCATTTGTCGGAAATTATAATGATATAATGTGTAAATGTCGGACAATGACTGGTACAGTAGTAAAATTACGAATTTTTTGGCGCAGAGCGCTCTTAAAAATAACTTACGCTGTATCCATGTTATTAACTTACATGTAAAATATAGCTACAAAGCACAGTTGTTTTCAAGAAGCATGCTGGTGAAAATTATCTATATTGCTTAGGTTACTACTGTTTAGTTGTATATATACACACGTGCGATGTTCAGTTTCAGATTGTCAATACAACTGCCCTACTAAAGCACACTTATGGTATCTGTATCAGAGAAAAAGCGAAGAAAATCCAGCTAATATGGTTTTTGTTGGCTGTATTGTATTAAAATGTTAAAATTAATATTCAGACTTCACTTTATAATGATTTCTTCTTAAGGATTAATTAAAAAAAAATATGTAGGAATCAACTGAACTATTTTAAAATAGTAACAAATTTGTATTTTTGAAAATGTATTCATGTTTGCTGAGGAGTTGTATTGTATTTACCCTTCACCAAAACGAATAATTGTATCTGCGTAGATACAATAAAACTACTTATAAAATTGCATATAAGTTAACTGCATAGTAAGAGGTACATTTTAGTGTGACTTCCTTTTACTAGGACGAATCACTACATTGCCTTAGATACCATAAAACTACTAAGTAAAACTGCGGATAATCATTCCTCAAAACATTGTATACCCATATTTGTAATTGTAATTAGTGTATACTTCATACAATTTCTATTGATATTATTGAAAACTGCAAGTAAAATTTACCACGAATTGTTGAAATGATATTGCGTAGCAACAAAATAAAATAAATGTAAAATAAATACACAAAAACTACATGGTTGACCTTCAAATAATGACTTACATTTACACAAATAATTTCCTTTAAACTAGTAGTAACTGGTAAACATGTACTTATTAAGACATTAACAGTGAACACTATTGAGAAGAAGCAGCGGCTCATGACAGAAATGTTCATACAAATACTCATGGTTTGTGCACAAGTTTGTTAGCAAAAGATAAAATTAACTAGGAAAATCATAAAATACAATTTAGGTAATACGTGTTTGACATTTATATATTTTCACAGTCACTAGAATCATCTCTGACTTTGTTACCAGTAAGTGGTAGAGAATGCCAACATTCTAGTCTGTTTTCAGGAATAACCGACGATTTCCCTTTCAGCAACTGAAACAGAGATTTTTTTTTCTCAAAACGGAGATCCATCTTGACCGTTCTTGCTTGTTATGTGCAGGTAGGTATTTTTAAGGTTTTAATGATGTTCATTTAAAGAATATCCAGTCTCATCCACTCACTGCCGTATTATTTTTCGTAGGAAAGAATTAGGTTGGGAATTTGTTGTAACTGAAAATTGCTGGGAGATTTTAGGGTAGCTACAATACTTCATTATGCAAAAATTTGTACCTACTGAAGATAAAATAAAATCGCTGAACAAACTGAAGATACTAAGAAATGTCTTAGTTATCCAGGTGACATATGTAGATACACAGAAATTCATAGTCGTTTTAAAATTATTAAACAATGTACATTCAATATTTAGCACTAGTTATAGACTCAGTGAGACACATATTATATCAGGGAAGTAACTATATATATATATATATATATATATATATATATATATATATATATATATATATATATATATATATATATATATTTGTTTTTTTTGACAAATTTGTCATATACCGTAAATGTGCTTGGCAGCCAACGTTTCCAACTTTTAACTTTGCAAGCGTATACTTTCCGTAGTGAACACTTTTTATTGGTAGTACTGCAAGAGTACCTTGGCCATTCTTGCCGTAAGGCCATTCTGTTACGATTTGCAGTTTTCATTTCAGTAAACAACAATGATAGAATGTGTTACAAAAGTTTAATTAAGCGTTTAATTTTGAGTAACGTTACGCAATACCGACTAGTTGATTTCACAGAAAAAAACAAAACTAATTTGACTGTCGTGAAGTGTTTGCTTTTGCTCTTATATTGGCCCTGAATTGTTGCTAGTGTGGCTAATAAGGAATAGATAACACGAGGATTTTATTTAGGCCTATGATGAAAGTTATATAAAATCATAGATTCAGTATCTAGTCAAAAGTCGTCAAGATTGTGGAGTTATTAGTATAAATTTTGAACAAACTGCACGTGTTATTTAACCTTTTCAAATGTTCAGTGTGTCCAATCCTTCGTTAAGTGGACCTCAAGTATTGTGTGACATACTGAATGCACACACACATAAACATATAGAGAGACTTTACAACTGAAATACTACTACTTTTATTGTTTATTGAAATACTAGAAATGATACTTAACATTAAATAGTTTTTATTGAGATGGCTATGCACACGGAGACTTGCGTACTTGGCGTTCTTACGTCAACCGCCATTGTTTACAGTATTCTAGTAGTAGATTAACATAATATTAGAAGGAACGTAATATATTGATGAATACAGGTTTTCAATTATCATATACTAGTATGATAAAGTTGCACTACAGTATGGTCTCGTTGAACGACGTAGTACTAGGGAGTAAACTTGTATGATTTTCAGTCTTGACTGGAACTAATCAAGTGAACAATTAAAGTCAAGCGGATATTGTGCGTCCTAATGTTCTCTTCCTCATGGCACATCTCCAAGATGCAACATTCCAACAAGGCAATGCCAGCCCACACAGGGTACGAGTCTCCCAGACCAGCTTCCGCGGTGTTGTCAAGTCTCTCTTCACCGACCATCACAGTAGCCAGGCTTACCGCACATACATACAGACAGATGGGATGACCGCTTTAGATAACAATCAGTCTGTAGCGACACTTGCAACAACTACGGGTCGGTTTTTAAGACTAGTATTTAATGCTTATAAAACATAATTTCGGACTTAATGTAGCACTGAAAAAATCGGCTTACTTGACGATGAATATAGCAAACGAATTATTTTCGACTGGAATATAATATACAGGATGAAACGTAAATCGTGAAAAGCTCGCGGGTACAGATAGCCGGACCTAAATCAAGAATAATGAGTATAGGAACGCACGGGCGTAATACCATCGTGATAGTTGTGTTAATGGAGAATAAAGTGACGATAAATCAACAACCACTTCGAATGGAACCTTGATCTTCGTATTAAATTTATACACACGACTATACGTATTAAGGGAACAAAGTGTGACCAACATCCCGTCTCATTCGTTAGAAACATGGAGTAGCTTCTGTTATTAAACATGTAATTCTATACCTGTTCGCCTGCAACAACCTATCGTAGTGAATAAAGAACAACAATGACATAAGGAGCAAAAAAGGGTACACTTGTCTGAACACTCTGTGACAAACCGTTTATGAGATAACAGGCACAGAGTAGGAGCATTACAGCACTGCTGACAGGTAGACAACACGTGTAGCACATACATGAAGACAATGTGCTTCTTAGGAACACTAGCGATGTACAGCTATGTTACCGTGAGGTATGCAACCCACGTGACAACAAGATAGGAGGAGCGGGTGCTGGTATGCAAGGACTCAGGTAGGACGTCTTTAGTAGTACGTAAACAAATATTGTATTGTTTAAACTCGCTGGAAAGCACAGAAACTGCAATGTTGCGTAACACGACACAGTTACTACATCGTGTTTACATTTTACAAAACATTCTTACTTTACGCCTAGCAAGTTTCACAGCAACACGTGTACAAATTACCAGCTATCTATCCCAGTACAGGCACGTACAAAACGCACAACAGCCGCTCGCAAGTGAGAGTTGGTTACGTGTTCCACTGCAACATGCAGTCAGGCAATGCATTCCTCAATGCTTTCCATAGGTTCACGGTACACTAGTTCCTTGATGAATCCTCACAGGAAGTGGTCTAGGGGATTGAGATCTGGTGACCCTGGTGGCAAGGATACAGGTCCACCACTTCCGATCCACTGCCATGGACTGTAGCGTTATACTGTTCAATGTTTAGTGATTTTTTGTTTATATTAGTAGCACTCAGGATTAACGAGTTGCAATGCATATTATTTTAATGCCTAATATTAGTTTGCCAGTAATAATTTAATGTTTAATAATTTAACGTAATATTGTAATTGTTTTAAAGTGTGTAATTTTCATGGTTTTAATTTTATTTTTTTAAGAGTAAGTTTTTATTTTTTTTTTGAAGCCAGCCAGTTTTCTTTGTGTTCTCTATGTTTGTTTAGCTAACGTAGCGATGTGCTATGCACAATTTTTTTTGGTGTGTTGGCGAGGCGCTATTCGCCTATTGAATATTTTGAAATAACAATGCCGAAGGTTTTAAAAAGGGACGCCAAGGAGGGCGAATCCATGGTAGTGCCAGTTTTCGCGTGTGCAAAAAACTGTCGAATGTACGGGTCCGAAAACCCTAGGGAAGACCACGAATTCTGAACCTGCTACGGGAGTGTGCTAGAGGCCCACAAAATCCACCAGCTCCATCTAATTCCGGTGTTCCAGCTACCAGAGAAAACTACTACAGCTAAGTCCGGCGAGGTTTTTAGTCTTATGTTAATAGTCGCTCTTTTTAGCCGAACCTTAAGACTCGGAACTAACAAAACATTTTAATTTGCCCGCAAACACC